>WBNM01010972.1:0-16423 GCA_013399055.1 Ramphastos sulfuratus | reverse complement strand
AACTCCCAAACCATCATACTCCTGAAGCACAGACCTCTGGGCAGTGAGGTAGAGAACTCACCTCTTACTCTCTCCTCCAGCTAGGGATGTGGAACACCAGCCATTACTGAGCCCCTAATGCAGCAAAATGCTTGTGTTTAGGCTCACGTCCTACTGAATGGTCATTTGGCCAAGGCACAAAACAAGCCTATGCCTTAATATTTCGGTACGAAGGCCAGGACTAGTGCATGAGAGCATCCCTGATCACACTCGGGAAGGTGTTGCAGTGACTGCTCTGCATTGCCACCTAGGAACCTGCGTTCACATAGCAGTCCGAGCCTCCAAAGCTCACTCGTTAAAGTGCCAGCACGTTGGTTCTATGCAATGCATGAAGAAATCATCTCCAACTCATGCTTTAAGTGGGAGGATACAGTCGAGCCTCTTGACTCTGAAGGCTTTGCTCATTATGCTTGTTCATTATGAGTGTACATCAGTATGAATCAGTAATGATGCTCAATCACAGAACGGCACATCCTTGTCTTTGTCTGAGAGTGTGGGATCTGACATTTTTTGTCTGCTGGATGAAGCTTTGATTTCCCTGAAGAGGACTCACAGGGCACACAACTGGCCCAGGACCCCATTGTGCCCTACCTGACCAGTCACTGGTGGACAGGTAGAGGTGCAATTTGCAGAAAGATAGTAAGAAGAGTGGTGCCACATTGATACCAAACCTCAGCTGAGACTAAAATTTGCAAGTTTTGAGGAAAGGCACTGAAGCAGATAAAACAGGGGAAAGTAAGGCTCTCATCAATGTGTAAAAATATCTGAGGGGTGGGTATTAAGTGGATGGTGCCAATCTCTTTTTGGTGATCAGCAGCAATAAGACAAGGAGCAAGAGTGTCAAGTGGATGGGGCCAATCTCTTTTCGGTGGTCAGCAGCAATAAGGAGCAACAGCTACAAAGTGGAACACAGAAGGTTTCACCTCAACACGAGGAGCAACTTCTTTACAGTGAGGGTGACAGAGGACTGGAACAGGCTGCCCAGAGAGCTTGCGGAGTCTGCTTCTCTGGAAACTTTCAAGCCCCACCTAGATGCATTCCTGTGTGAATTACCCTAGGTGATCCTGCCTTGGCAGAAGAGTTGGAGTCTCTGGCAATCTCTTCCAACCTCTAATGTTCTGTGATTCTGTGATTCTGTAAGCCTAAAACTTGGATAACAAATAAGCAGAACTCTCCCTGCAAAGTCCTCTGTTGAAAAGGCAGTTCTGCCTGTTGTTCTCATCTTCCGTGCCTTAAATGAAAACATGGCAAACCACAAAGAACAAATTTCATGTGATATATACACATGAAACCATGATTGCTCTTCAGTAGTTAGGTATGGCTTAGTATCTCACTTGAACTGTAGCACTGAGTACTTGGAGCAGCTGATTCTATAAAAGACCCTTCCTAGCATACAAATAGATGGTGGATAAATGGATCCTCCAAACAGAAAATGAAACAGCACTGGTTGTGTTGGAAGACAGAGCTGGATACAGCATGATTAGCTCTAGTTTGATCAAACCATTGCAACATTCAAGAGATTCAGAAGAGTGCAGTGCTCCAGGACAGATATTACAGACCACTTCTCTCATGCTTAACTATTACTAATTTTAAAAACAAGTCCAAAACACTTGAGCAATTTAAAAAGTCCATTCCTGTTTCAGGAATTCTTGAAGTGGGCTGCAGACTTAGCAGTGATGACTCTTTGGAGAAGAGCTCCTCACAGAGACCTGCATCCCAAATTTCCTAAGTTAAGCAGTTTCTTCCGAGATGCCAAGCAAATGCATCCTGATCACTTCTGGTTTAGAAAATGCTCTAAGTCCCAGGCTCCAAATCCCATGATTGTGCTCTCAGTTGTGTTCTGTGTGCAGTTCTGGGCCCCTCACTTCAAGAAAGATATTGAGGTGCTAGAGTGGGTCCAGAGGAGAGCAACAAGACTGGTGAAGGGGCTGAAGGGAAAGTCTGATGAGGAGAGGCTGAGGGAGATGGAGGTGTTTAGCCTGGACAAGAGAAGACTCAGGGAGGACTTTATCACACTCTACAACTACCTGAAGGGAAGGTGTAGTAAGGTGGGGGTTGAGCTCTTCTCCCAGGCAACTTGTGACAAGATGAGAGAGCATGGTCTGAAGCTGTGCCAGGGGAGGTTTAGGCTGGATGTTAGGAAGCACTTCCTCATGGAAAGGGTAATTAGACACTGGAATGGACTGCCCAGGGAGGTGGTGGAGTCTCTGTCCCTGGAGGTGTTTAAGGAAAGATTGGATGTGGCACTTAGTGACATGGTCTAGTCAATGTGGTGGTGTTAGATCATAGGCTGGACTTGATGATCTCAGAGGTCTATTCCAGCCTCAATATTCTGTGATTCTGTGCATCAGCTTTCTAGTGTTAAACAAATAGATCTAGTGGCCTGTGTGCTACTGTGCTTGAGGAAACACAATTTGTTTTTTTTCCCTCCAAAATTGTGATAAAGACGTACTTAACTGGTTTTGTATGCTTGTCGTAACATATGTTGTTGGTCTGTGCCACTGAACTCACTGAAGGAGGTGCATTGACACAGGAAACCTCTCTTCCTTTCAGGTCATGGTGTGCTATTTAGAAAAGAAAATGCCTATTTTAACTTTTAACTATGTGTGCATGGTCTGGAATTGCACAGGCCCTAGGAAGATACTTGCAGAGATACCTTATAGAATAAAAAATTCACTGAAGAGAATCAAGCCAGTTCAAGATGCCAGGAGTTGATGGTGATATACACAGCAGCCTGCAGCTGGTTATATTTATTAATGATACTCAGTATTTACAGCAGCAGGCAAACCTGACTGGTTTTATTATTAAGACCAGTTCCAGCTCTTTATTCTCTCTCTCAAGTGACTCCTCCGATGAGAGGTAAAAAGCAGCCTGTGACCTTAGCAGTTACCACTTTTTTTTTCCCTGAGAAATCTTGAATTATGTTAAAGAATCGTTAAAATCTGTCTTGTCAGGAACAAAATCAATAGCACCTAATTTTCAACTTTGAAAAGGGTACTTTTCAGAACAGAACTGCCAGTGCTTTGATTTGATAAAGGACAAACCTATCAACAAAATGAATGTACCCAGAGTAGGTATGTCCAGTAAGAAAAAATAAGTAAACCACAAACAGCAGATCTACCAGGCTCCTGGACAAACAGGTCACTCACTCTGCTTCTCTCTTCCTGCCTTGCTCTTCCAGGGCCCCAAATTCAAGTGCATTCACTGCAAAATTCACCACAGTGCTTGACCCTGGGTTTCTGATGCTGTCGCTGTTTTGTTTCCTTGTAAGAACAGTCACAGTCCCTTTACTCTCATCAGACCCCGCCTGGAGTCCTGTGTGCAGTTCTGGAGCCCCCAGCACAAGAAAGACATGGAACTGTTGGAGCAAGTCCAGAGGAGGCCACGAGATGCTCAGAGGGCTGGAGCAGCTCTGCTGTGAGGACAGACTGAGAGTTGGGGCTCTGCAGCCTGGAGAAAAGGCCTCAAGGAGACCTCGTAGTGGCCTTCCAGTATCTAAAGGGGCCTACGGGAAAGCTGAAGAGGCATTATTTACAAGGTCTTGTAATGACAGGACGAGGAGTAATGGGTTTAAACTGTCAGAGGGGAGATTTAAACTGGAAGAAGTTCTTTACAGTGAGGGTGGTGAGACACTGGCACAGGTTGCTCAGAGAGGTTGTGGCTGCTCCCTCCCTGGAGGTGTTCAAGGCCAGGCTGGATGAGGCCTTAAGCGACCTGTTCTAGTGGGAGGTGTCCCTGCCTATGGCGGGGGGGTGGGACTGGATGATCTTTGAGGTCCCTTTCAACCTAAACCATTCTATGATTCTGTTCTCTAAGTGGAAATCAGGTGGAGGGGCTGGCTTTTGCTTCCCAGGGCTGTGTGTGCAATAAGGGGGTATGAAATGAAACATTTTGTTTTTCTAAGCTGTCTCGCATTTTTTGTAACTCGTATTTTTCCCCATGTCTGAATCCATGTACCTCTCAGAGCAGTGTTTTCATGCTCTTTACCCAGGCTTTCATTACGGGTATCTCTCCTATTCAAACACAATGTCTAACTTTGAAGTGTGAATAGCTTTCCTGCCTCCACCAGAACATGCTTGGCTCACCAGCAATAACAATGGCAACCTCTTTGGAGGTTTATAGGTTTATTACTCAAAATGGTCTCAGGGGTGAAAAAAAAAATGTCCTGGTTTTACAGTTATAATAAATATCTACACCAATGTGCACAACCAGATTTTGGTGCTGCCTGGCAGTGAGAGCCTTCACTCCTGTGTCTGTCCTGCACACAGCCCAGCTCCGCAGGAAATTGGTACGCAGCCCTGGCCCAGCTCCACAAGAAGCTGGTTCACAGCCATGGCTGAGCTATATAGGGAGCTGGTAGGCAGGGAGCTAGTGTGCAGGAAACATGCACAAAGGTAGCAAAAAGCAATCTGGACATACAAACCCCACTGGTCCACCCCTTCTCTGCCTTTCTAGAATTCAAAAGGGGAAAAAAAGTAATGCTTCAGAAGCCTCTGCTGCAAGTCCTCTGACATTGGCAAGAATTTTCAGGCTGGACACTGGAAAAGAGATTTGAGAAATACAGTGAGAGCAAGGGAAGAGAAAGGAGGCCCTGTGCAAACTCAGCAGTTCCCAACAGGCATCAGGTTTAAGTCAAAAGCTTCCTGATGACCTCCAACAAGCCACTGAAGCATGAATATAGCAGCTAATTGAGAGGCAGAGCTGACTGCCTGCACTGCACTTAGGGGCTTCAGGTTAAAAAAAACCAGAAGAAACCTCAGAGTGACATATGAATTTTTATGGGACATGGACTGAGAGGGCATGAAGAAGGGAATCTGTAGTGTTAAACCTTAACCACGACAAGCAGCACAATGTTCAAATGTTAATTTAGAGAGCAGACCTGAAGAGCTTGCACCTTTCTGCCTAATGAAGCCTTTGCCTGCAGCAAACAGATGTAATCAAATTATGGTAGGCTGTTAAGCACTGACAATAAACTATCCCTGCACATACACAGGGCTGTGCAGGGCTGCTTAATAAACTGTAAAATTTCTTTCACTCTCACCTGTGGGTTTTTTGGTTTTGTGTTGTTGTTTGTTTGGGGTTTTTTTTGGGGGGTAGGCTGATGTTCATGTTACTTCTGGAAGGGATAGTAAATGCACCATCAGTTTGTCAGTGATGTATGCAATTTTTTTACTTATCCTGAGCAACTGTAACTGTCTCTGCCTCCAGGGCTTTGGCCTCTCTTTCATTTCTTCAAGAAAAAACTATGCTTAAGAAAAGATTGTCAGCCTGGCTTTCATGTTCCTGTTGCATGTGCAATTGTGTGCCTGCATGTGCATGTTTGTGCCATACAGGAGTGCTAGAGCAGGTGTTACTCGACGATGTGCTGCCACTGAAATTGATGTTTATTCTCAAAGCAGTCATTGTGAATCAGGATAATTTGTTATCCTGGAACAAGGATAGGGGTTTTTTTTTTCTAAACTGTCCCGCAGGCATATTTGTGTGGAGCTCTAAGATGAATTGTGTAATAATCACCAGCCCCAGTGCCTGGCACATCGCAGTTTCAGCCACAGGCACATTACATACCTTCCATCCAAAGCAAAAAAGGTAACAATTAATGCTTAGGTCACCTCCTAGGGCCACCACACGACACAGCTAGTAATACAAATACTTAACATTGTAAAATAAAATAATGATTAAGTCCTTTAATAAAGCAATTATTTTATAATATAGCTGTTAATAATGAGCATTGTCTTATTTTTATGTGTGCTAAAGTTACAGCAGTTGCAGTTAGTAGACACTAAATAATCTTAAATATGTGACCAAAGAAATCACTGCTGAGAACTGATCCTTCAGGCTGTACAGAGGACTTGGCCACTTGGAATTCTTCTGGTGCTTTATCTGTCCTTAGGCCCTCTGTCCATGGCAGTATTTATAGCATATGGTCACATGCTGAGGAAACTTGGACAGTACAAAAGCATGAGAATAACTGTAAATGAATGAAAATTGGGCACCCTAGAGCGGCAACAATAAGAAACTCAGAAAGCTTCTGGAAAGCAGTGCATTTTATTCCCACATCTCATTCTGTAGTCTTCCGCTGATGCTATTAAAATACCTCAGCACGAGGCAATATTTTTATTTTATTGTGCAACAGTCTGTTTCACTGAAAAAGTGGACTGCATTTGCCAAATTCCCATTTTAATTCAGGGAATCTACATTTATAAACTGAATACAATATGATCACATCTCGACTATACATGCAAATATACGACATGATTAACAGCAGCTTTTTTTTAACAGTCAAAACTGTTCAAATTTCCTCAAATTTCTACTGACATTTCAACAACAGTAAGCGGCAAAACACTGAACCCTCCCAGGAAAAAAAGTCCTGCCACAAGAGTCCATGGGGAGAGCTTTCTAGAGCATGTGCCACACACACAGTGTACGCTATGAGATCTTAAGACTGGCATCCAGGTCATAAAAAGATCCACATTTGTTGTGGACAACAAACGCTGAGCACAGTGAGGACAGATCAGAAATGTGGGTTTCTCTTCAGCCACCTGTTTGATTATAATGCAGTTCAATATTGTAACGAGTTCAATAATGTGGCAACTATAAGTCATAGGCACAAACTTCTGTAGTCTAGGACGCGTCTGAAAAACTAACCAAAAACTCTATTATATTCACCTATAAACACTAAGTAATTGTATTGAAAAAGATGCCATATGGAACTTGAACGGAAAGTAAACATGTTTTGGCATACAGCCAGCATCTCTCCACTCTGCAACACAAGCTACACAAAATGTGTGATTTACAGACCTTCGTGCCCCGTCCCCAGCTCAGCAGCTACAGGCTTTTAGCCTGAATGTCATTAGAGCGGTCTCAAAATTCATGGGTGACACCAGGTCACCCGACTTCTGCACTCACTCAAAAAATGTACTGTGGCACCCAATGCCTCTGCCTGCAATTATTGACAAGAATCTAAAGCTCCCCTCGAGATCAGTTTTGCAAATATTCCCTGCTGGGTAAATTGCTCGTTTTGGATTTCAGCGCTGAATGTGCTGTGAGGCGAATGCTGTCTGCTTGGCTTCAGAAGGCATCAGGCTAGGCACTGCTTAATTAGGGCTGTAGGAATAATTGGGTTTTAGTTCGATGGCTTAATAACTAATAATAAAAGCAGTAACAACAACAACAGTAAACAACTTGGTTTCTTGTTTCAAAAGGTGATAACAACTCGTTTCAGCCTATGGTCAAGACAGCCCAATGGCTGGGGCACCCTTTTGGGATGAGGAAGACTGAGTTGAACCTCTTGTCTGCCCAATTCTGAGCAAAGGCTTGACCCAAGGACCCTCACCTACCAAAAGGGTATCTCCAGGCTAAGAAGCACTCGAACGCCTGTTTCCCCAGTCCTTGCCACTGAATGTACATGATACAAATATTCATATACTCAGCAGAGGGCCCACTGATGGGCCTGCTTCTTGTTTCCCACAGAAGTGCTGCAGTGGCCAGGGTGGAGAGGCAGCTCTGTCCCTCACAGCCCGCAAGGCACAGGGGATCAGCTTCCACCAGAGTCACGTCACTGAGGGCACCAAGCATCCTGCTCCACCAGTGCTTAGCTGTGGGATCCACCAGAGCAATCTGCAGCTCCCTGCTTGCCTGCCTGTGCCTTCTCCCGATGGACACCACAGTACCAAGATAGTGAGGGCAGATTTGCACAAAACCATGTCCTAGCATGTGGCCAGGATGTAGCAAAACTGTCCTGCAAAAGCACCCCTGGGAACCTCAGTAACAGTGTCCCCAGTTCTGCTATCAGCCTGTACTTCTGAAAGAGACAGGTAAGAGAGGACACCTAGGTTCAAGCTCTGGTTCACCTGAATTTAGAGTATAAGTTGGGGATAGCACAAGGCACACACTTTAATTTTTTTTATAGCCCTCCTAAATCAAATCAATATATAAAACATTTCCAAACTCTTTTATCCGGGTCAAGCTAATATTCCCAATGCTACACATAGTTAAAGCTCATAGAAAAACATCTTTTGCTATCCAAGGCTTCTCAGAAGTTCAGATCTGGTTCAGCTCTGACACACACCACCACAACACAAAACATTTCTATTGAAGACACAAACCACCCAATGTAAACCAGGTCCAAGGCTCAGCATGGCCATGGAATCAAGGAGAGTTTCAATTCTTCAGTTAAATGGGTGATTTTTTCAATTGAAGTTGCACAACCTCTAGCTCTGTTGCAATTGCACTGACAGAGAGGAGCACATAAAAAAGTACAGTTAATAGGACCTTATACATTGTAGGAATTTTATTTGAGTACCCATAATTGGATGGATGTAGATAAGGAAGCACATTGACAGAGCCTCCAAATGGTGTTAAAATCACAAGGCTCCAGACACAAGTTAAGCTACAGGCCACTGCCGTGTCACTGGAACTGCTGACTAACTCAATGGTACTGACGTCCCTCATAGCCCAGGCTGCTGGGCAAGCACACCTTGACTTCCCATTACCTAACTCTGTGTCCACAGCAGAGGACCAGGTGTTTTTAGCTGTGGTAAGTCTAAACTGATGTACTGAAAGCAGCTGAAAGCAAGCTCAAAAGCATGAGCAAACTGCAAACTTTTGCTTTTTCACAATGAGGTAAAGTCATTCTACATGATCAGCATCAATGTGGAAATGTATGTTCTGCCCTGTACCACAAAGCAGGTGTCTGTCCTCAAGCAATAGGTTTTCAGACCTGCTTTTTTAAGGGTTTGGTAGCTCTTCATTTTCTATCAAATAATCCTTCTTTATATAATTAGCACCCCTCACCAACCTCCACACTCCAAGATAGGCATCCTTCAAGGAGCTCCTGTTCACATCTTGTGTGTTGGTGGCTTCTCTCTGGATCACCAGTCCCTTGACAGGTTTCTCAGTGCTGTTGCTCTCTTCCTCTCTGCTCTGGCTGTTCCCCGTGGCTGGTCCTTCAACTGCTGCTTCCTCAGATCCCTTCTGGGAAATAGCCTCCATGGCAAACAGTGCTTGATCCCCAGCCTGCCTTTTCCCTTCCTCTTCTCTAGCTTCTTCCTCCAGGTCCTCATAATTGCTCTGCCGTCTGGTCTCAATGTACTTGGCCACGCAGTAAATGACAGACCCCAAGGTGTTGACCACAACACCAGCTATAAATAACCTTGTGGGCTCCACATCATTAAATGCCACCATGCCCACTGTGATAGTTGCTATGCTCTTCACCACCCCTACAAAGCTGGTGGTCACAGCTGAGTTAATGTAAGTGCAGTGAAGGGTGGTAAAGTTCATGGCACAGCTAATCAAGATGCAAGCAATAAAGATGCATACCATGGCAGGGTCCTTCCACCCCGGGAAGGACCAGACATTGATGGAATCCATGCTGGCAAAGGAGCAGATGATGAGAAAAGGAGTGGCTGAAACAGCAATGGCATACTGAGCTGTCAGGGGTCCATATTCACTGTCTACACTGGTCTTCTGAATGAGTACCAGGTAGGCAGCATGTATCAGCACAGCCAGCACACCCGTCACATAGCCCATAGCATCCCCAGTCAGGTCACCAGCTCCTGTTGGGAGAGTCACAGACAGAAACAGGCACATTTTTTTGCATGTGAGACAGAAAGAGAACACTGTTTTGGAATGGGAGGATATTTAGGGAATTGGCATCAGCATACTTCCCGTAACTGCTAGGATTTGTCATGCTTGTCCCAAGGTAGGACACACCTCCCAACAAATCTCTCTTGGGGTTTTTTGCGCGCTGCAAAACTACCGAATGTCTTCCTTCCGTCCTTCTAAATCCCGTAGACAACATCAGATTGCGTTCTCCCTTTTGTGAAGACATGATGGGCGATTTGCAACTGAAAGCGTACACATGCAGAGCAACCCTGGGTATCCTCTCACCCGCACAGGCACAATTCAGCTCTTGCTGGCCAAGATGCCTCGAGTCTCCAGCCCTCCTGCTCCCCACAGCAAGGCCGAGATGCATGGGGTCCCCGCAGTGAGAGACTTCCTGCTGAACCCCCGACAGACTTCTCTGCAGATCAAGCTACTCATCACCTGTGCCCTGTTCCTTGTGGCAGCACCCGAACGAAGTGTGCTGTCAGGCCACATAGAGTCAGATTTCATTCCTACCCCACCTACACAGGTAGGGTCCCTGGCCCCACAGGGTTGCAGCTGAACTGAAAGGTACCCCTGAAAGACTGCACTTACCCCAGTAGGGTTGCAGTTGCCCCAGAAGATTGCATCTGCCCCTGTAAGTTTGCACCCACGTCTGCTAAGACCATACTTCCCTCTATGGGGCTGCACCTTTCCTAGTCGGGTTGCACCTCTAGAGGTGGGTGCAAACTCTACCCACAATGTTGCACCTACTCCCATAGTTTAGCATCGACCCCTACAGCACTGCACCGACCCCCACAAGGATGCAGCTCTCTTCATAATGTTGCACTGAGTCCTGCAAGATTGTACCTGTCACAGCCGTGCTGGATTTTCCCCGAAGGGCTGCATCCCACCCGTGCGCCTGCATCCCCACCATAAGAGCTGCGCCTGCCACGGCGGGGGCTTGCACGCCCTTCGCATATACTCGCAACCGCTGCCCGTCCCGAGGCGCAGTCGGAGCGCCGGTGGCTGCCGATGCAGAAGCGGCGCCGCCGTCGGTGCGCCACACGGCAGCCCGTCCCGTCCCGTCCCGTCCCGTCGCTCCGGTGCGGTCGCACTCACCGGCCAGCGCGGCGCCGCAGGTGGTGATGAGGACGGCGACGAGGACGCCGGGAGAGGGCATGCCGTCGCGGAGCACCAGGGCGCCTGTGAGGAGGGTGACGAGGGGCAGGCAGCGCTTGAAGACGACGTACATGGGGAGGCTGAGGCCGCGCAGCGACCACAGAGTAAGGGTGGATTGCAGCGTGGCCAGGGCGGCCACGGCGGCGAAGGGGCGCGCCAGGCGGGGCCCGAAGGGCGGCAGCGCTGCCAGCCCCCGCCGCCGCAGAGCCTCCAGCCCCAGCGCCGCCGCCGCGCTGCTCAGGCACTGCAGCAGCGTCAGGAAGGCGAAGTGGTAGCGAGCCAGCAGGAACTTCAGCAAGATGTTCAGCGAGCCCGAGCACAGCCCGTGCGCCACCGCCACCGCGACGCCTCGCGCCCGGCCCCGCCAGCGGCCCATCCTCCCGGCGCTCGGCCCNCGCCCCTCACGTGCCCCCCCGCCACCCCGAATATATCTCCGTTGCCGCCTTCGATGTCCCACCCCATCCCGCCGTCCCCGGTGTCCCCTCGCTTCGCCTTGCGGTATCTCCCGGCTCAGCGGGGCTGAGAAGTCCCCGCAAGCCCTAACCCGGCGGTGGGCGCGGGCGGTCGCAGCAACCTGCGGGCGTCCGCAGCACCGCGGCAGAGAGCGGACGGCTCAGCAGGGAACCTCGCGTCCCCCGGAGCGAGGCGGTTTGAGCAAGCCCGCACCCCCAGGCGGGCGCAGGCCGGGCAGCACGCTCTTGACTCCCCGGAGGAGTACGTGCTCCCGGGAAGCATCGTTTGATCCCACAGGCGGCATCCCTCCCGCAGCGCCCCGCTTGCCCCTGCTTGGGTCCCAGTCTCTCCCAGCCGCAATCGTTAGGCAGGAAGCCGCTTCCCGGGCGCAGAGAAGGAACCTCTGCTGAGAGAGCCGAGAAACTATTCCTAGCGGGCGAACTTTCCGTGATAGGTTACCCGTAACTGGTAATCACTCAGAAACATTCAAAGCGATGTTTAAAGCCCGGCAAAGTTAAAATAAGCTTTTCCCTTCTCTCGCCTTGCCAGATGACGGTTTTAACGGGACACTGCAGTAGATCACCTCGACTCCGAGGAAAAGCAAAAGCTGCAGTTCTCTCGGAGAGCCAGTCCTCCACCAGTCTCCTTCAGCGTCAGACAACGCACGGGGATGACAACCTGTACTTTAATTCAGAGCTGCCTTATAATCTTGAGCCTCCTTTTAACATTATCTACGTTTTGTCTCTCAGATCAACAGCTAAGGCAATAAGAGATTAGCAAAGTGATTCTTTATTTTAAACAAAACCGGTCACAACTATTTCGTGTGATTCCTGCATGTTGTATTCATATCCAGCTTCCAAAGCCTGCTATACTTCTTCCCAGTTACTATAAAGGAAACTTACACAGCTCAGTGTTCAGGTGAGACATGTAGCAACTGCAGGAACGGGGTGCTGATGCCAGCAGCTGTGAGCAAGAGCAGGGCAGGCACTCATGAAATGACCATGTTAGTATGGAGGGAGGGTAGGAAAAATATGTTAGACAGGTATCACTAGAATCTTCATCTGAACCAAGAGTAGCTTCATAGACCAGGGTTATTACTGGGTGTAGTAAGGGCACTTTGGGTAGCACTGATGCTGATGAGGATGCAAAAAATTTCCTGGGTTACAGATAGCAAATGGAGCTGGTACAGGCAGGGCAAGGAGGCAAATAAAGGTTTATAAAATGAGACAATAGAGGCACACATGAAGATGAAAATTGGCAATAAGCAAAAGGAAACCATGGGTACTGTTAAAACAACAGGGAGAAATCACAAGAGAAATAGAGAATATTGCCTAATAAAAAATAAAGGAACTTCTTTAGCTTTTGGGGTAAACATGGATGCAGATGCGATGTTTGGAAATCTGCTTCCAGAAGCCAGGAGCTGAGTGCAAGTCCACCTGCCCTTCACTGCCATCAGCCACGCTCATGCAGGAGGTCAGCAGCTGCTGTTGACTCCGCCTATGACTGATGCAGACACAGCACTGCTTCCTTCTACTTTCGGACATGTTCCTGCATCAATATTCTTTGTCATCAGAGGCTGGCTCTAGCTTGCCTGTCTTTTACGTCTTAATCTTTTTTTTTTTTTTTAACATTAAGATACTCTTACTCCCTCTTTCTTGCCTGGCATTTTCTCACTTTCCTTTCTCCATTCCCATTACAAATCCTGCCATTAATGGAAGAAGACTGACTTTGTGAAGACTGCTGTAACAGTTACCCAACTCAAAACTGCAGCCTCTCTTTTCCTCTTTTCCACTTCTTTCCTTCTCCATCTTTATAGAACCTATGGTAGGATTATCCTGATACCTATAAATTTTAATTGGCTTTCCCCCTTTTGCCTTTAAATCATCCCTCATTATTTTCTGTGACAGTTTCTTTTCCACTTTGTTTTCTCTCTAGTTCTTACCATGGCAGTTGTAGTTTCATCTTCTTTTTACATGCAAATCTTTAATAATACTTGAATACTTATATTTCTTTTGATTAAAAACTCTAGTGATGTAAACATTACAACACTGAACACCCCCTACCTCCCCAGGACTCCTTGTGTATGCCTCCTCTTCAATGGCAAGTGTCTGAATTTCTCAGGTCACCTCAGTCACAAAAGCCATATATGCAGTCAGGATAGTTGGAAGTTTAATTTTTGTGCATACAAAATGACACCAACTGTGGTCACCTCCCTGGTGTCACAGGGTGCCCAACTTCTGGAGCTTTCAGTCACTCAAACAGCTTCAATGCAGCGTAAGATGTAAACTCACAGTTAAGGGGCCTGACATATTATAGGCATATAAAGGTCAAAACTCTAATTTAAATTTACTGGATACCAAGTCTGGCTTCAAAAACCACGAGAGAACTGTGCCAATGCACTTACACCAGCTTTCATTTGGACTCACCCCAAGCCTACACACAGCATAATTTAAAGGAATGTGTGGATCACTATGACAGTGCTTGTACATGGGAGAAAAAACCCTCCTTCTGCCAAATGAGTGCAGATGGAAAAAAAATGTCCAATCATGCTTTCTGGAAGTACTGTAGTAACTGGCACTCCACCTAAGTGTAACCTCTGGAAGAAACAATTTTGTCTCCTCACCAGTGAGGTTATCATTAGAAAAATGAGCCTCTGACACTGCAGAGGATCAGGCTGCAAGTCTGCATTGGAGGTTAAATAGTTCCCTGACTGAAACAGAAAAGTGTTCTCAGAAGGATAAAATTTGAATAGAATAAACAGCTCATTTGGAAAGAACCCACCATGATCATCTAGGCCAACTGCTTGGGACCAATTCAGGGCTGACTGAAAATCAAGAGTATGTTGTACCGTCCAAATGCCTTTAGAACACTGACAAGTTTGAGGCGTTAGCCACCTCTTTAGGAAGCCTGTTTCAGTATTTGACCACCCTCTCAATAAAGCAACACTTCCTAATGTCCAGTAGGAAGCTCGGCTAGCACAGCTTTGGACTGTTCCCATGCATCTTTTCACTAGACACCAGGGAGAAGAGACCAGCGCCTCCCTCTGCAGCACTTCCCCTCTGCAGGAAGTTACAGAGACTAATGAGGGCTCCCCTCTGCCTCCTTTTCTCCAACCTAGACAAACCAAAAAAGTCCTTAGGTGCTCCTCATAGGTCATTTCTTCCATCCCCTTCATCAGCCTTGTGGTCTTCTAGACACATGCAAGGACCTTCACGTCATTCTTAAATTGTAGGGCCCAGAACTGCGCACAGCAATCCAGGTGAGACTGCACTAACAATAAAATTGGGAACTTAAATATCTGTGGCTCTAGTCCTACATCCTATCTCCTGGATCTCACTTATGTTTGTTGTGGAGAATTCCAAATCCCTTCTTCCCCCCCCAGCCTCCATCTCAAGGAGGTTTGAATGGGGCAAGAAGGTGTGAAAAACTGCTTCCTCCTACCCTGCCCCATAGGCTTGAAGGGGGAACAGCAAAAGGCACCTTTTCCACTGTGTACTGACACGTGTGGAAGCCTGCGCTGGCATCAGCTGGTGGTTGGCTGGATTCTTCGCACTCAGTATACATGGCACTTTATCTGGAAAAAGCATAAATAGAGCAAGGGAAAAGGTGCGGTGTTCACGCCCTGACAGAGGCCTCGCTTTATGAAGTTTCCGCCCTGACAGAGGCCCTGCTTTACCAAGTTCCCGCCCTGACAGAGGCCCTGATTCACCAAGTTCCCGCCCTGACAGAGGCCTCGCTTCATGAAGTTCACACCCTGACAGAGGCCCTGCTTTACAAAGATCCCGCCCTGACAGAGGCCCTACTTTATGAAGTTCCTGCCCTGACAGAGGCCCTGCTTTATAAAATTCTAGCTTTACATTGTTCCTGTCTTTGGACATCTCCTACCTTTGCACACTTCCCATTTTGCACTATCCCCCCTTTTGGACTGTCCCCCACTTCTGGAGCATTCTGTGCAAATCTGCAAGCTCGGCATTTCCTTAGGTCCATTTGAGAGCGAGCTGCCAGCAGTACCCAGACCTGGTTTCTCTCAGACTGCACTGTGCAGCCCAGTTTCCTGCTGCTACCCCGAGGTGGGGAAGAAGCCAGCAATTTGGCTGCCCCCTCATGCTGCTGAGGCAGTGCTGCTTCCACAATCAGCCCATTCGTGGAAGCTGCGTCTGAGACACTTTTGACTTTGGCGGGTCTTTCCATTTGCCTTGGATTTTTGCCTTCTGGATCCACGACTCGATATTGCTTGCGGCATCAGAAGGCAGCAGAGCTGGCAGAGAAATTCAGCAAGGGACCATCTCTAATTTCCTATCTCACCTCCGTGAGTAAAAAGCTGCTTCCCTTAGATTCTCTGCTCAGTGGGATTTATAGTGGGGTAAAGCTGTGTTTATAGCTTAGCCTTTTCCATTTTCTGACTTTCCTAAATCTCTGAATTTGTCCATAAGCATCCTTTGAAGACTTTCCCAACTGAGTTAGAATCTGTAAATAAACCTAAACTAGTTCTGTATATAGTCTGGGGGCAGGGTTTTCAGGAGAAAAAAAAAAAATCTATTTTTATAATTCCCGCTTCAGCCAATTAACACCCCAAGCCTCTACGACAGTGTTGCAAGGCAAGCATCTTATACGACATCTCCCATGGAATTCCTAAGTTTATTCTTGTCTATACTCAGCAAGGAGGGCAGAGAGGATGGCGCTGTCTCTTGGCAAACCAACCTTCACAACACAAACTTTAGCCAGGCCCGGTGCTAGTTCCCTGCTGTCTCTCCACACTCACCAAGACGAGTTCCCCTGCTCTTTACTGGGAATAACTTGGACAAAGCAACAGAGAGACATCAGGTGAGGTAACATTGCCATAAAGGTACTTCCCTCACATTAGCTGTTTGTGTCAGTGACAGCAGTGGGTGCAGTTCAAAAGCTAACATGGCTAGGAAATTTTCACCTAGCAGGGACATGGAACCCCCTGCACTGTGGTTCCTTACAATACTGAGATGACTGTGATCCTTCACTCTAATCCTTTGATGCAAATTGTCTTCAGTTTTGCATTTCGCTTAGGTACAATAATGTGAGAGAAAAAAAAAAAAACAAGACATGGAGCAAACTAGTGTCAAATTCCTGAAGGCATCACTACTTTAAATGGTTTCTTAGATGAAAATGGTGAAGATCACAGTATAGCAAGGTT
>WBNM01010971.1:92228-132364 GCA_013399055.1 Ramphastos sulfuratus | reverse complement strand
ACTGTGATACTGTGATAATGTTCCGGCCTTCCTTTTGGAAACCTTCCCAAAATGGCCTCTCCATTCTCTGCTTGCTTTGGTTTGGGAAGTGCCTCACTCCCAAGGGAGTTGAAGCAGACAGATTTATTGCAGCAATATGATCGAGCCACTCTCTATTCTGCTCTCTGAGTGAACAGGAGCAGCAACCCCTTTGTCACCTCTCTAGGCTACAAGTTAGGAGGTACCTTGCAGTAAGTTAGTGTAAATCTTGTCATTCTTGAACCCATAACTAAGACATTGTTTTACTTTACTAAATCACTTTTAAGTACTGCTAAAATACAACTTTGCTTTTTCTCACTTTGTTAATTTCAAACTGTTGCTAAATCAAACAATGTGGAATAGGTTGCCCAGGGAGGTTATGGCTGCTCCCTCCTTGGAGGTGTTCAAGGCCAGGTTGGACGAGGCCTTGAGTGATCTGTACTAGTGGGAGGTGTCCCTGCCTATGGCAGGGGGTTGGAACTAGATGATCCTTGAGGTCTCTTCCAACCTTACCATTCTATGATGTCAAGCATCCGTCTGTGACACATTTTCCTGGATCATTTTTTCCATGCTGGTTATAAAAACAAGTGTCTATATTTTGTAGTCAAACCTCAAACCCACTGAGGAACTGCATTTCCATTGCTTCTGAACCTGCAGTCAAGTTGCTTCCTGTTTCCATTGCTGAAAACTCAAAGTTCAAATGTGAATTACTGCTGGTCCCTCCAGGCAGGTGCTGCTTCACACTACCTACAAACTAATGTCTTTGGATAGGGTGCACTAAGCCTGCTGAGTTCTAGCTCAAGAAGTCCTGTGTTTTGGTCATTACAAGTTTCTTTGTTTTGATTTTCTGATTTCCTGAGGCTGCCATAATATATCATAGGCTCACCCAAGACTTGGGTTCTGATTTGTGAGCTGTCAGATGACTGGTCAAGCAGTAAAGAAAAGCATAATTTTGGTTTATGTATTGGTAGCAGATAACTGAAAGGTAGGTAACCTGACAAAAATTGAGAAGGATTTATACTTCTGAAAACAAAATATTTGCTTTAAAAAACAAACTCAAACAAAACACACACACCCACACACAAAAAAAAGGCAGTCTTATCAATAAGCAAAGACTCATCACTAATAATGAGAAGATATTCAGGTTACACAGTACAGTTATCCTCCAGTTCTGCTCCAGGGTAATTCTGGTAAAGTCTGTTGCTTGGCTCTACCCCAATGGTTGGTTTCCTCTCACTGACCATTTTAAATTCAGTTGGATGCCTGAAACACTGGCTCTGGCAAATATAAAAATCTTCTATTAAAACTCAACTAAACCAAATAAAAACAACAAAAAACAAACTCCAACCAACCAAACAGCAAAAAAAAACCCCAAAAACCAAAAACCAAACAAACTAAAAAAACCCAAACAACAACAACAACAAAACCCCACACCACAATCTTTATTAGACCCACTTAGTAAACATGACAAGGTTGGTAATTATTCTTTATTTTTAGCACAGGGAACCAAAATTTGTGATGTTACCTTGAACAGAAAATGTTTGGGTAAGTCAGAATTGAAAACACTGATGACAAGACCTGTGTAGTCGTCAACACATTCATAGTGAGGCTGTTCTTCACTGTTTCCATGGATCTTCTCATTGGGTCACTACAGCTCTGGTATGTTTAGGGGTAGTGGAATCAGTACTTTCCTTCAAAAATAGTCCAATTGCAATTCTCTGCTCATACCAACTTAACTACTAAGTATACACCAAAAGCAATGGGAATATTCCACAGTGGATGAGGAGTAAGTGGAAGAGAATTCATTTGAAACAGGTCTTCAAATAGCATTTTCCAGACAACACTAACTTAAAAAAAATTCCTCATCCCTGCTTTAGAAACTAAAACAATAACTCAAAACACTTGAACTATTTGTTGATTTTTTTTTAAATTTGTTTTCTGCAAATTCATGCAATCCATTTTTACATCTCATTAGTGCCCTTTAAAGTGTGTTATAACCATTTTGAGCTTTTTTTTTCTTTTTTTAGTTGAAATGTGAATTACAACTTTAGTCAATTCTTTCATCTTTCAAGTTGATTTTATATGAATTTTAACATTACTTTGAATTACCAAAAGGAGTAGAAATTAAAAACCGAGTTCCCCTTTTAGAGTAGCTGATTTTCCTTCTGGAGTGCCCTGAGACAGCTTTATAATTCTTTATAAAAAAGGATTTGCTTTCATTCTATAAACTCAATTTGTAGCAGTGGTGGCCAATAACACTGAATAGTAGATGTGCTATTTATCTATAATGTCCCATGAAACATTCTTGGCAGCCATTCTGTAAGATTTTAATCTATGTCTAAGCTTATGTTCATCCAAGTGGGAAGGTCAGACCACATTCTGGAGTGCATGGGGAATTCTGCTTCTCTAAAGGTACTGTTTGCATGCGTGACTTTATCAGAAATCACCTTCTGTAGTTATTTCAGGTGTTCTCCTCACTCTGACTACCTGGATTTTCAAGTGATTAGCTCTCTGAAAAGCATGTATTGCTGGTTCATGGGTGACTAAGAATAGACACAGCAAACCACACTGAAAGCAATAGAAAGACTGCATTGATTTCAGTGAGATTTGAGTTAGATCAAGTTGAAACACATAATACCTTGAGGGCTTGCAGCAGGTTGATTTTGTTCATTTTCTCCTTAATCTCCCTGTGACTGGAAAAAAACCAACAAAAAAACAAACAAATGCTTAAGAAATAAACTGGCTTCTGTTGGCAGATTTTGCTCGTACAGGCAAAACATGATATGATGCCAAAATATTATAATGATGTTTTATTCAAAGTGGACACCTGCACACTGGAAGCTGGCTTGCAATCAATAAGTCATTCCTCAATTCAGTTCAATTCAAACAGATTTAATTGGCATGCTAAGCTATGCAGGTGTAGTCAAAAGATTAAAGAGGCAGATCTTTTGGACACGTGTTAGAGGATGAATCTAATTTGCTCATATAGGAGCTATACATATTGAAAAGTTTAGTCTGACACACGTTTGGTTACCAGAATCTACCTTGATTATTATATGAAATTAATATACGGGTTTGGTTTTTTTCCTCTACAGGCTACACAGATTTTTTTTCCTTGGTTTGTGCATCTATCTATCTATCCATCTGTTTGCTTATCTACCTACCTACACATCTGTCTCTCTCTGTCTCTATGTGCCTGCCTGCCTGCCTCCCTACCTACCTGCCTGCCTCCCTACCTACCTGCCTGCCTCCCTACCTACCTGCCTGCCTCCCTACCTACCTGCCTGCCTCCCTACCTACCTGCCTGCCTCCCTACCTACCTGCCTGCCTACCTACTTNCTACCTGCCCGCCTGCCTCCCTCCTGCCCTGCCTGCCTGCCTGCCTACCTGTCTACACATCTTTCTCTCTCTTTCTCTCTGTGCCTGCTTGCCTGATACCTGCCTGCCTACCCACCTACCTGCCTGCCTGCCTGCCTACCTACCTACCTACCTACCTACCTCCTTATGAGTTTATTCCTAACTATCACAATAAAAAGAATTCTTGCAGCCTCTTGTGTTTTGGATGTCACAAGGGAAGTCACATTTTCATCTTCCCACTGCTACTTTGTTTGCAAGGTCAGTAATAGCTGTTTTTGTCCTGTGGGTTTCCCTAACAGAAGAAGCCATATCCCAACTACATACATTTAGAAGACGGTATTTGAAACAAGTAGCTCTGCTTCTTATGCATTTATGTTATTGTATTTGAGATAGATAATCCTTTCCTAATGACATTAATATCTAAATTTTAAGAAGTTCTTCCCAAAGTGTTTTAGTGTATTTCTGAAGCAAATGCTGATTATGGTGGTAGGGGCAGAATCATGGTGGAAATGCTGAAATGCTTTCTGAAATTCACCATTCACATATGGCATAATAGAGGTGAAATGTCTCTGCATTTTTCTCTTGGTGCCAACTGTAATCTTGGAAGAATGTTCAGTAAGAAAAAAAAAAAAAAGTGCACACCAGAAAAGCAGAAAAGAGAGGTTACACCTAAATGTGCCTAATGTTTTCCCTAGGTAACTAATTCTTTTCCCTTTTCCCACCTTTAGTGTCCTATGACTTCAGTGAAATCTCTCTGAACACATACTAGGTCAAGTACTTTGGCTGTAGTACCTGCAAATAGAACTCTTATTGCTGAACTTTAACCTTTCCATACCTTTTGAATATATGATCTGTGAAAAATCTGTCCCAGACATCTTAATTGATCTGAGGGTGAACATATATTGTATAAGAAAAAATTTCCTGGAAATGGAAAAAGTCAAGTGCAGAAACACCACTGAAACTAAATGCTAGAAGTGTTGCTGTAGAATTGACTGCTAGAGATTAAAATCAAACATGATGATGTCTAAGAGATGCACTTATAGCAGGAAAGTTGTTGTGACTTCCTCATATGAAGTGACAGAAGTTTAGCTAAGCTGTTAGCTTTTGAAACCTGGCCTTCAGCAAGGCTGGGGGGCTGGGAGGGGTGGGGGTGGGTAATAGGAAGGGCAACTCTCACACTATTTCCAAAAGGCCAAGTCACACAGTATCACAGTATCACAGTATAAGCAAGGTTGGAAGAGACCTCAAAGATCATCAAGTCCAACCCATCACCACAGACCTCGAGACTAGACCATGGCACCAAGTGCCACGTCCAAACGTGCCTTGAACACCTCCAGGGACGATGACTCCACCCCCTCCCTGGGCAGCCCATTCCAGTAGCGAATGACTCTCTCAGTGAAGAACTTTCTCCTCACCTCGAGCCTAAACTTCCCCCGGTGCAGTTTGAGACTGTGTCCTCTTGTTATGTACATATTTCTTCATATTTAGCTGAATATGTTCCATAGCTTCATTTTGTGAAATTTTAAAGGCAGGGTTTTCATTATTAAATCTTGTAAGGAAGACTACTGAAAGTCCTTTGCTTCAATACTTGCATTTGTATAACAGCTATACCAAATATTTGTTAAAGTGTTGTACTTATAAGATCAGTTCTCTTTGAAACATGTTATCCTCTTCATTTAAATATTTTTTTCTGTCTGTTGTGGTAGTGCCACAAATGCTGTGGTAGGCTTCGGTTATGGACTAGTGTCCCAGTCTGCTATGCTTCCTCCCTATATAAATAAGAGACAAAGGAATTCCTGCCCCTGTAGAACCAAACTTTATTACTTTTTTGCCCTCAAAACACTTTCTGCTTTAAAACCACATCTGATAACTGATGAGAGAGAAATTGTCCTTCAGTCTGCTCTTTCATCTCAGGTTAAATAAAGTGTCGGATTGATACCATCCAGAATTGAGTAGGAAATTCTTTTTAACCCATCAACATTTTGGAATTCTTTCTTCCTCTTTCCTGGGAGAAAACTAAAAGTATGAAGAAAGCTTGGTTTGGGTTTTTTGTTTGTTTTGGCTGTGATGGTTGTTTGTTTATTTGTTTGTTTTTTGTAGCTTTATGTTTGTTTTTTGGGTATTGGGTTTTTTTTTGGGGTGGTGGTTTTGTTTCTTTGGGGGGTTTTGATTTGGTTTGGAATATTTTGAAATTCTTTCTTCCTCTTTCCTGGGAGAAAACTAAAAGTATGAAGAAAGCTTGGTTTGGGTTTTTTGTTTATTTTGGCTGTGATGGTTGTTTGTTTATTTGTTTGTTTTTTGTAGCTTTATGTTTGTTTTTTGGGTATTGGGTTTTTTTTTGGGGTGGTGGTTTTGTTTCTTTGGGTTTTTTTTTGTTTGGTTTGGTTTTGGCTTTGGGTTTGGGTTTTTTTTGGGGGGGGTGTTTTTTGTTTGTTTGGGGTGGTTTTTTTGTTTGTTTGTTTGTTTTGTGGTTTGTTTGGGTTTTTTTTTCCTTAAGAGGAAAAAACCAGACCAAGAAAAAGTATCCCACAAGAGCCTTATTTTGCAATAATGAGAAGACTTCATTGAGATCACATCTCTGCAACTTTTTTGGTGAGCACACTGCACATCCTCCTCTCCATGACCATAGATCTCAGGGTCTCTCCCACAGTTCAGTATGCTTCAGACAGGGCCTTTGTCTCTTCATCTCAGCAGCCAGACCATACTCCTGACACAAGGAATACTGAGAGATGCTGTGCTCCACAGCTTGCTGAACAAAAGCTTGGATCTGAACTTGGACTAATTTACAATAGGGCCTGGATCTGCAAAACCTTTATGAGGAAAGTTCTTCCAGAACAGATAATTACTTGCCCAAGAAAATGTTCTCTTTCTATTAAAAAAATGGAGAGTTTTTTCAGCATAAAAAAAAAAAAAAAAAAAAAGGATTCATTAAAAATACCCAATTAACCTTACCCATTATTTCTCTTGCAGAACTGACACTCCCTACTATATTTCTTAGGCTTTCCACATCAAAAATTATCTTACATATGACATCTTACATATGACATCTCTTAAGCAACAGGTAATAAGTCTAGCCAAACTGAAAAGCAAAAGTCAGTCAATGTGACTGGCTGAAATTAATTCAAGTATATAAACACCCCAGACAATAAAGCAAAATGCACAAGTACAGTAGGGTACAATGATGATAATTTGGAAACATTGGAGTCTTGAAACAGGCTTCACAGGCTTTGAAAGTTGCCTTTTAAACTGCTAGATGGGGAAGCTCTCTGCTTTATTAACATTCTGGTAACAACTCCTACATATGCCTTGGTAAATACTGCAGAGGGAGAGCAGCTACAAGATCCTATTGTATGAGGCTAAAGTGAATGCTAATGAGGCTCCTGAAACAACCCTCCTAATTCCAGCTGAGGGTATTAAAACCAAGAAATCTGTTCTATAAATGGGGGGGGGAAGAAAACAAGAAAAATAAAGAAAAAAGGACTAATTTAACAACTTTCTATTATAAACACTGAAAATACTGTTTCCCAGGGGGGTTAGTGCATCTGATCTCTAGTTCAGTTTCCTAAATACTGGTTCTCTTGGAAGAATCAATGTATGTGGGCGGTGAAAGGAAACAAAAAAGCCAGTTATCACTAACTCTGTTGATAAACAAGTGTTGGAAATCTTTTTCCTGCAGCAAGCACTAGCTTGCTTTCTGCACAAAATAGCTAAGATTTAGATGTCAGTGCTTAGAGCACCTTGTGCTGATCTCACATCATTATTCTACAGACACAGGTATCATTTCCTGACTCCTCCTTTGCAAAAACAATTCATGCCCCTCACCCTATCAGTATTACAGCAACATCTATCCACCTGCAGAGATCCTAAATAATTTCAAGGGGAGTTGCTTAATCCTGCCATTTCAAAGACCTCTCAGCTCTGAAGGCACTCCTCATTTTCCACCACCAGCGGAGAGCACAGGACTGAGGAAGGACAGTGAGCTCTACCAGCACTCCAGTCCAGAACTGCTGAAGCTTCCCTTGCTGTCTGTGTGCTTCCTGAAGAGGACAAAGGATAGAAGTCTCCAACTACCACTCATGTGGAGGTGCTGAGAAAATATAAATTAATAAAGAGGAAAAATACACTCAGTGGAGGCATGAACACAGAGGCCATGACTGGCATGGATACTGAAATGATGAAACCCAAAAAAGCATGTTCATGTCTTCTAATGAGTATCTTTTCCCACTTTCTTTTCTGGCTGTTCTGTCTGTGAATCATTAAAAAAATCCATCATTAGAGTGTTTTACTCATTTCCATTGATTTGACTTGCAGTATCCTCAGAAGACTGAATTGATGGATCGATTGCTCTGATTCAAAAACCCAGTTAAACATTTAAAGTCATTGGACTATTTTTATTTGACCATTCAAGCCACCCGCTATACTGGCAGGCCTATGTTGTTAGAACACCAACAAAACACAATTTAAAATATGCAGTGAGTTTGAACCTGCAAGCACAAATCCAGGCTGGGTGGTGAATGGCTGAGAGCAGCCCTGAGGAAAAGGACCTGAGGGTCTGAGTTGGTGAAAAGCTCAACATGAGCCTTCAGTGTGCACATGCAGCCCAGACAGCAACCGAGTGCTGGGCTGCATCAAGAGCAGTGTGGGCAGCAGGGCAAGGGAGGGGATTCTCCCCCTTTGCTCTACTCTCCTCAGACCCCATCTGGAGTCCTATGTGCAGTTCTGGAGCCCTCAGCACAGGAAGGACATGGAACTGTAGGAGCGGGTTGAGAGGAGGCTATGAAGATGCTCAGAGGGCTGCAGCAGCTCTGCTATAAGGACAGGCTGAGAGTTGGGGCTCTGTAGCCTGGAGAAGAGAAGGCTTCAAGAAGACCTTAGAGTAGCCTTCCAGTATCTGAAGGGGGACTACAGGAAGGCTGGGGAGGGACTATTGACCTCTAGTCCCAGTACAAAGAAGATTACTGTTCAGAATTACAGCCCTGCTATTATACGAAGGGTTCTTCAGTACTAGATTTCAAGGTTGACCTTCCCTTAATAAGTCTCCCTTCTCCTCCTTCTCTGATCAGCATCAGCAAGTTCTTGATGAAGAAAGGATAAACAATCTCTCTCCTACAACGACTCTGTACAAGTCTTCTGTAACCGTTTAGCCTCCCAGGGCATGCCAGACACTGAACTTCACTGAGGATTTCCCAGCACTGGTGATTGCAATTGCTACTGCCTTCAACCTAGACAATCATGATTGATTTTGTACCACTAACTTCCAAACTACCTTTAGGATACACTCTTCCAAACCCTCCCTGCTATTTGATCCCAATTTGGCCATATTCCACCCGCCTCCAATGCACTGTAACACTGTGTAACCTTATAATGAGACACAATAGTTTCAGCGCTAAGCAGCCTTCTGAGAATACAACTGCTGAACACAGACTGCGTAAGCCATGGATGAGCTCTAGAGATGTGATGCTGAGGGTCATGGTTTAGTTGTGACCTGGCAGTGCTGGCTTAGGGCACTAGGAGGAATGGAACAAAGCTAGAAATGGGTAAATTCAGACTGGATGTTAGGAAAAGGTTCTTGAGCATGAGAGTGGTAAGACCCTGGAATGGATTGCCCAGGGAGGTAGTGGAAGCCCCATGCCTGGAGGTGTTTAAGGCCAGGCTGGATGAGGCTCTGGCCAGCCTGATCTAGTGTGAAGTGTCCCTGCCCATGGCAGAGGGGTTGGAACTAGATGATCCTTGTGGTCCCTTCCAACCCTGACTGGTTCTATGATTCTATGATGGAAAATAACAGTGTGCAGGTGCATTCATCATCCTGCTTGTCCTTCTCAAGATGTCTATCTAAACACAAGTGTTCAGGCACTCAAGCAGACTAATTTTACTTTGGCCATAGATATCATGGTCTAATAAAAGATTATATTCATTATGTGAGTGTTATTAACTTAGAGGATGCTTCATTTTACACTCACCATCAAAACCACTGGTAATCAACCTGTCCCAGGTGGCTCTGTGCAAGGGCCAGCAAGTTGTTGGATTCATTTCCCACAACCACCAATTTTGCCCGATTTATCACACCTCACTGTGATTGCCTTTTCATCTTCACTGGTTTGAAACATGAGTTTGATGTATAAGATCTCCTCAAGCAAGGATGTTTCCTTTCCAATGGCAAACCTGAACAGTACATAAACTGGAAATACCTCATCAGTTTTTTTGAATGTACAAAGTCTGTGATAAGATTTTCCTTCAAATCTCTGAATTTCACTTTAAGAATACTGAGGGATTTTCCCTGATGGCTATTCTGTTCCATCTGGTAGCCATCACTGTATGCATGTGCTGTGTCCTTAACTTCAGATTTGCCTCAGCAAAACCTGTTAGTGATAATTAGCTTCTGTAATGAGAGAAGAAAAAAGAAAAAATAAAACAAAAATCAAGTTTTTGTCCTTTCCCGCTAGAGTACATGAACCAATTTCAGCTGTTCTGTGATGTGGACTTTTTCAGTAAGAGTAATCCAGATCTGGGACAGCAATCTTAAATAATGAAAAATCAAGGGAGGAGGTGCTTAGAAGGTACAGGACCTCTGTGTTTTCAGGTAAAAATTTTGTTCCATACAGTCCCCTGTGCTTTGACAGACCTACTGAGAAACAGATGCAAATCTCCCTTACAATTGTCCATTAACACTCAAATGAACATCAGCAAAAACCTGAATGACTCTGAGCTGGTGCAAGTTTGCTTTTGATTTTCTTGCCTGTCTGAGTTCACCTATTGTCTCTTGCTGCAGGCTTCAAAAGTGCTTGGAGCAAAGAACAGCTGGTTTTGTCTTGTGTTCAAATAACACCTCATAAAAAAATCATAGAATTATAGAATCATAGAATCAGTCAGGGTTGGAAGGGACCACAAGGATCATCCAGTTCCAACTCCCCTGCCATGGGCAGGGACATCCTACCTTAGATCAGGCTGCCCACAGCCTCATCCAGCCTGGCCTTAAACACCTGAGGCATGGGGCCTCAGCCACCTCCCTGGGCAACCCATGCCAGGCTCTCACCACTCTCATGCTCAAGAACTTCCTCCTCATGGCCACTCTGAATCTCCCCACCTCCAGCTTTGCTCCATTCCCCCTACTCCTGTCACTACCTGAGAGCCTAAAAAGTCCCTCCCCAGGTTTTTTGTAGGCCTCTTCAGATACTGGAAGGCCTCAAGAAGGTCACCTGGGAGCCTCCTCTTCTCCAGACTGAACAGCCCCAACTCTTTCAGTCTGTCCTCATAGCAGAGGTGCTGCAGTCCTCTGAGCATCCTCGTGGGCCTTCTCTGGACACACTCCAGCATCTCCACATCTCTCTTGTCCCAAGGGCTCCAGAACTGGATGCAGTACTCCAAGTACTCATGCAGTACTTGTGCTAGACCATAGCCATGTAGGCAAAGATAACAGCAATAATGAAGAGCTCTGCAAAACGTTTTTGCAAAGTAAAATGAATTCTTATACTTGAGTTTGTTTTCTCCTCCAGTGGACTATATTCCTATTACAGTAGATAGCAAACTTCTTGAGAGAGATCCTGAGGGATCCAATACTCCTGCTTCTCTGGCTGGCATTGATGGCAAGTAAGCTGTTTCATAAGACTCCTATGGGATGTTTCTATTCTTGAGGGACATCGTTCACTGCAGTGCTATCCAGGAAAAAGCAGATGAAGAAATATAAACATTGAGAAGGTCTTGGGCCTGACAGTACTAGGGCAACAGATCGCTTCAGTCTCCTTGACTCAAATAACTTTGTGCTTTTGACTGGTACACCACAAAAACCCATGACAGGTCACACTGAACTAGCTGTGAGCACAGTTGCATGCAGATGTGGTTATGAAGGCATCACATTTCCTACCACTTTGCATTAAATGGTATTCACCACATGAAGCAGTGTTAACACAGAGCATTCCAGGCCACTTAATCCACCTCTGAGAAGAAGTAAAACCAGACAAAACATCACAGCATGGTATCTGGTGAACTTTGCTTCCTTCACTCTGCCAACTTCAACTACCTGTTCATCTCTTTGAGCTGTAGAATTGCCTTCCTCTCTCAGCAATGGTGAATTTCACAGGTTACAAAAATATTCTGCCTGAGCAGTACTTCAACCAAACCAGGTGAAGAAGAAAAAAAGACACAAAGGATACCAGATAGGCCAGAGGGGAATATTACAGAGAGGGAATCCCAACCAATGAAAAAATGGCAGAATGAGGTCCATGTCCACTGAGCACCAGAAAACAATTACAGACCATCATAGAATCATAGACTCATAGAATCATAGAATCATAGAACGGAAGAGACCTCANGCCCACACTGGTCTTGCTGCAGCCCAGGACTCAGCTGCTGTCTGAGCTGCACTCACACTGCAGGTTCATGTCGAGCTTTTCACCAACCCAGACCCCCAGGTCCTTTTCCTCAGGGCTGCTTTCAGCCATTCATCACCCAGCCTGTATTTGTGCTTGGGTGCAACCATGGTACAACAGAGATTCCATTGCAATGACCCTTGAAGCACTTGTTCCACTGCCTGCTTACAGGGAAATCCTTGCACATCTTTCCTTTGTACACTTTACCTCCAACATCCCAAGTCATTTTATTGTCATTCTAGACACCTCTTCTACTTTTGCTCCTTTCCTTCTTTCCTAGACCGGCCATTTCTTAAGTATGTGCCTTCTCCATAGCTATAAATAGTCAGACAGAGGAGGGCTGTAATGGCCATTGCCCTGTCAGATAGAATAATGATTACAGCTGATAGATAAGGTAATGAGTCCACCCAGTAGCTTGCCCTGTCTTAGTTATTTCCCACTTGGATCCTAACAGCCACCAGACCACCTGCTTTCTGTCACTGCAGCTCAGCTGGTGTTCACCAATTTCAGATGTTTGTGCCAGTAATTAAATTGTGCCAGCAAAGCACTATTTAATTTAGTTATTGCAGAAAGGAGCTAAAATAATTGATCAAATCTGAGTGGATCATCAATATGTTTTTTAAAATATAATGAAAATGAGAATTAGGTCAGCAGGAGGAAGAGGAGACATCAATTAAAAAATATATCTATACTGGAGTCCCAAAAGCCATTAACATTGATTTCAATCCAGAACACATGGCCTGGATGGCAAAAAGGATGGAAGGATAATCAAAGGGACATTTTGTTGTGGTGGTGGCAGAATACAATAACAGAGCTGCAAGAAGTGGAAGTAAATAGGCTGTAATCACTCCAGAGAGCTGTAAAGTCTTATGGGAAGCTGTTGCTGCAACTGCTTTTGTTTAATCTCCTTTTCTATCTCAATTTGCATTTTTAAGGTTGAATATTTTGTTTTAATAGATGTGAATATAGGACTGGAGCTGGAATTCCTTCTGCCACTTTGAGCTGCTCTTTTCACAGGCGTGTCATTGCCTTAAAGTGCTGTGAGAACCCCTGTTGCTGAAGACGGTTCAGTCAGGCAGGTTCCTCACAGCTGGATCCTGTTCAGGTAGGGGTGGGTAGCACAGACTGGCTTGGATTAACTGCATTTTGATGTTTGCAGTATTCTCACTGTAAATAATGTAACTGTTCCATCCTGAGTCAGCCCACTCCCATAGAGACTATAGATGACATAGATGCACTTCCATATTCCTGCAAGTAACCCTTACCCTCTGCTTTTTCAGAAATAGCTGGTCTGCTTTGGGTGATGCAGAGAGGATCCAATTCTCAGGAAGAAAAAATAATTAGTTACAGAGCTCGTAGATGGTTGTAATAACTTTCTTGCATATTAGCATTGGCTAGCAACGATCCTTCTGCCTGTACCTTTGAAGGATCTTGAAAATTGCAGCTATAGGACTAATAAGGGTAGTTTGTTGTTGGGTTTTTTTGGGTGTTTTGTTTGGTTGGATTTTTTTAGTACGATATTTGAATGAGAGTCAAATTGCATGATAAGAAATGAACTGAAATCCAGTCTGCAATAAAAAAAGGATAACAGTTATTTCTTCCCCCCTATACTTCTGGATATATGATTATAGTTCTCCTTTTCCATACTTGTTAAGCCTTTTCTGACCAAATTCAACCTACTAATCCTGCAGAAAACTCTCCAGGCTCAAGGATTTTGCTTATTTGTTAGTTTGCAAGGGCAAGGTTTTTTATTGTTGTTATCTTGGGTTTTTTCACCTGATGAGTTGAGGAGGCTCATGGAGGAGTTCAACAAATACCAAGCTCCCATAAGGTAAGCAGTGGGATGAACGGCAGTACAACACAGGGCCTGAAGCAAAGCCTCCTCTTTTTGGCAGCAGCATACAGTTAGTTTGGCCCAGAGATGTTGGGCGACATCTCTCTGAGTATCTGTGACATTTGCATTCCTGAAAACCTTTTTGCAGATAAACCAATTCCTTGAAGACATATGCACAAAGAGCCTGCCTGAAAGGCTGCAGATACCTACCATTTCTGTTAGAATTACTTATTGGAAGACTGTCGTATCTTGATTAGAGAAAATGTTGATCTAGGATCTCAAAGTTGATGGCCAAACATCTTCTGGGAATCATTTTACTTTCTGTTTGAAGCATTTCTGGTTGACTAGCAGAATCCAAGGCAAACAGTATTTAAGAAACTGCAAAAGTTTGCTACCTGTAGGTATGGGAATCGTAGCTAGCTGTTATTTTTGTGTCTAGCTATTTCGTATAAGCAGTGCAGTTAAAAAAGATATATATCTTATAAAAAAGGTAATTAAAATACAGTGTCATTTTCTGAGGAAAGCAAACCCTGACATCTGACATTTGCACNAGGTTGATCGCATGAAGGCATTTAGAGCCTGTTCCTGGTAAACTGGAGGCAGGCAGTTTCCAGGCAGTTCAGGATATGATAAGGCAGTAGCAAGCACAAATACAATGGCAGAGCACAGATACAGTGGCAGAGCACATTGTGTCATCTGCTCATCTCTTTTTATCAATACAGCCCAAGACTAATGGGCCTTTGGACACAGAATACACAATCAGAATGGCACTATGCCAAGCTTGACCATATTAGGTGAAGCCATAGGCTTACTTTACCCTTTTTAGGGCAGAACACAGGCCTGGCACAAGGCAGGCACAAACTGAGCCTGTGTACCTTGTTTACCACAGGATCCAAACACATCTGGGTAGGCCACAGTCCTTAGACTCAGTGGCTCCAGGTTCTTTGCCCTCTTTCCCTTGGTTGCTTCTCCCCATAGCAGAATGAGGGAGAGGAGAAAAACATGTCTGGGCAAGCCAGGACATGTATAAGCCTATTTTGGCCTGCTTAGGCCTACCACGACACACCTGTATATTGCACAAAACACATCCCTGTACACCAATGAATCCTTCTTCTGATGCCTACTGCATCAAGCTGGCTTAAAAAAAAACAAAACCTGACAGTTTATGGAGCTATTACAAAGATTTTTTTTTCTCTTAGATAAAAATCAAATGTGGTATCACTACTGTCTTCATTACATTACAAATCAGTCAGTAACTGTTGCATGCTTTTGGGAAGCAAAACAAACTGTCAATAAAATGGACAATTTCAGCATGAGTGAAGGAAGAATTTAAATAGCAAGACAGACCTTGGAAGGAATACCACATTTTGATTGTTACTTTGAAAATAAATTTTACCAGAGTATGACTGCACTTTTTGGTTAAATCACTTGACAAATAGATGTCCCAGCAAATATTGGTTTACCATTATACCTGAAGTCTCATTAAAGCTGAACTCTCTGGCAAAACAAAGAAGTATTTTAGAGCATCCTGTGTGTACCCAATGTCACGGAGGGAGTTCTGCAGATTAGTTGAAATGTGGCTTCTTTTGTTCACTTGCATCCACTTGCAGAAGCTTTTGGCATGATTCCTCGTCTTACATTCATATCAGTCTGAGAAGAGGAACAGATGAGAGATCTGTGAAACCTCTGGAGAAAAACAAATATGTTGGTTGATTGATTTCGTTCCATTTTGCTGCCTGAAAATTTGGAAAGTTCAAGCTAGTATTTTATTACCAATTACCTAAGTCTTAGTAGAATCCTTACCTTTTGATCAAAATCAGAGGCTTAATTTAAAACCTGTTAACTTCATAGTAACAGCATCAGACTGGTTCCCAGACCAGCTGTTGAACAAGCCATTCTGTTTCTGTAAGGCAAATCAATTCACTTTTAAACCTTTTTCAAGTCAAATCAATTCACTTTTAAACTTTTTTCAAGTGTCCTCTTGCACAGAAACACTTTCATGAGGCTTCAGACTCAACAGTACAGCATTTAATAACCCTTTGATCACGGGGCTGATATATTCTGCAGTGTTCAGATATAACCCCATCAGAACAGAGCCAAGTCAAACAAAATGTGCAACAGCCAGTGTTATAAGTAAAAACAAAACAAAACAAAACCTTTTAAGGGTTATAGGTAGTGAAATAAGGGTTTGTGGGCTGTAAAATGAACTTGCACAACTTCTGATATCCCTGGATTTACCTGGGCAGAATCAAACATCAAACAGTTCAACCTGAGGATATCAGTTGCATCTGTGAGTACAAGTCCCATGTCCACAGCTAGATTTCTATGTTCAGTATATGTTGCCTTTAAAAGTGCAATTTCTAAAATGCAAAATGGCCAGAGTACCTACTTACTGTCAGCTAGAGAGCATGGCTGTCATATCGAACCTGATGGAATGAGTATGTCAGAGACACAGTGGACACACCAAACAAGTGACCTGAAAAGTGGGAGGGAAATTTATTGTTGTTTGAACCTATAGCTATGCAAACTTCACCTGGAGTTAGTAGATCAGTTATATATGAAGACAGAATACTGCTCTTTTTCTTTCTTTTTTTTTTTTTTTCCCTTGTAGAGTTCCAAGTGTCTTTGATTTAACTATAGAGCCTCCCTTGGGCTTTTCTGCTTCTTGCCAGCAAGCAAAATGCTGTCCACTGCCTTGTACTTGTCATACCAAAACAACCAGTTCATGTCCCTCTGCTGCTGGAGAAATCCCTGAACCTTTTGTTTGTCTAAGGCACTGGCTGCAAAATGCCTGCCCTGATAGTGCATCTCCAGAACTTGTGTTTGTCTCCCTTGTCTCTTCCCTCTGCTCATTTAAAACCAGCTTCCTCCCCGTCCCTCCACAAAATCTCTTGCCATCTGGAATAACTTTCAAAAATCTCTTTGCCTCATCAACTGCATCTCTTTCATATCTCATCTGCAAACATATCTTTATGCCCCTGCCTGACCCTCTTAATTTCTTTCACTCTCTTCTCTCTGATATCGGCCTTTATCTCTGCTTAATATGTTCTGCAGGCAGCATCCTTCTGCCACCGTTTGTGATTTATACAATATAATATCCATGATCTTTATTATTTAAATTTGTAAAGCGTTTTGGGATAGAGTTCTCCTGGAAGGAGCTATGAAAACTAAAGTTGCATTACATTATTAATAGACTGTTAAACTGAATTTACTGTGTAGCCTTCTTTTTCTTCATCTTCTTTTTCTTTTTCCTTTTCCTTTTCCTTTTTCCTTTTCCTTTTCCTTTTTCTTTCTCTTTCTATTTTTCATTTTCCTTTTCTTTCTCCCTTTTTCTTTTTCTTATTCCCTTTTTCCTTTTTTCTCATTTTTTTTCTTTTTTTTTTCCCTCTTTTTTCTTTTTCTTTTTCTTCTTCTTCACCTTCATCTTCTTCTTCTTCCTCTTCTTCTTCTTCTTCCTTCTTCTTGCCTTTCTTTTTCTCTTTTTTCTTTTCCTTTTTTCTTTTCCTTTTTTCTTTTCCTCTTTTTCTTTTTTCAGCTCTTTTCTTTAATAGCTCTTAGAATAAATCACTTCTCAAAATACAGCCAACACATATATACTCACATACTCACAATTTCTGACTTCAAGGGAGTGGTAAAGAATGCAAATTTCATCAACTCCATACTAGGAAACATCCTGGGAAGTATACAAGGATGCTGCCCAGTTGTGTAGGGATGGGCCTAGGAAGACCAAGTCTGAACTTGGCAAGGAATGCAAAGAACAATACAAAAAAAGGCTTCCACAGGTGTGTCAGCAAGAAAATAAAGGTCAAAGAAGGAGTACCCTCCATAACAAACAAGCTGACAACAAAAAATGAGAGAACTGAAGTACTCAACTTTTTTTACCTAGACTTCACTGACAGCATCTTTTCCCACACCTCTTGAGTTAATAGACTGCATGACAGGGACTAGGGGAGACAATCCCTTCCACTGTAAGAGAAGATTAGTTTTTTGACCATCTGAGGAACCCTCAAATACATAAGTTGGACTAGATGGCATGCATCCTAGAGGGAATTGGATGATGTAGTTTTCAAGCCACTTTCAATTATATCTGAAAAGTCCTAGCAGTCAAGTGAAGTCCACAGTGATGGGAAGAAGGGAAACATTGCACTCATTTTTCATAAAGTATAGAAAGCAGGACTCTGGATACTACTGACCTGTCAACCTCAGCTCTGTACCTGAAAGATCATAGAACAGATCCTCCTAGAAGCTATGCTGAGACATGTGAGAAATGATTTAAGTCTGACAATATCCTTTCATCAAGGACAAGTCTTGCCCCGCCAATCTAACAGATTTCTGTCAGAGCGGCTACATGAGTAGACAAGGAAAGAGAGAAGGATGCCATCTGCCTGGACTTCTGTAAAGCTTTTCACACAAATGACATCCTTCTCTCTGGATTGGAGAAATATGTATTCGATGGATGGACTGTTCAGTAGTTGAAGAGTTGGTCAGATGGTCTTATCCAGAGGGTAATGGTCAACAGCTCAATGTCCAGGTGGAAATCAGTGGAGAGTGCTGTCCCTCAGAGGTCTGTATTGAGACTGGTGATCTTCAATGTCTTTGTGAATGACATAATGGAATTGAGTGCACCTTCAGCAAGTTGGCAAACAACACCAAGCCAAGTGATACAACTGACACCTGAAGGATTGGATGCCATCAAGAGGGGCCTGGAGAAGCTGGAGAAATGGGCTCTTGTGAACCTCATGTGGTTTGACAAGGCCACATGCAGGGTCCTGCACATGGGCCAGGGCAAGTCCTGGTATCAGTACAGGCTGGAGGATGGAGAGATTGAAAGCATCCCTGAGAAGAAGGACTTGGGAGTAATGGTGGGTGAAAACTGCACATGAGCTGGTAATGTGCACCCGCAGGCCAGAAGGCCAACCAAACCTTGAGCTATAACAAATGAAGTGTAACCAGCAGGTCAAAGGAGGTGATTCTTCCCATCCGCTCCACTCTAGTGAGACTCCAGTTGGAGTACTGTGTCCAACTCCAGAGTTCTCAGTACAGGAAATACCTGGACCTGTTAGAGTGGGCCACAAAAATGATCAGAGGGATGGAACATCTCTTCTATGAAGAAAGGCTGAGAGAGTTGGAGTTGTTTGACATGGAGAACAGAAGGCTCCAAAAAGAGCTTTTGAAGGTCTTTCAGTACATGAAGGGGGCTTGTAAGAAACATGGGGGCAATCTTTTTAGCAGGGCCTGTTGCAAATGAGCAAGGGCTGATGTTTTTAAACTAAAAGAGGGGAGCTTTAGACTAGAAATAAAGAAGATATGTTTTACACTCTGGGTTGAGAAACATTGGAAGACTTTGCCCAGAGAGGTGGTAGATGCCTCATCCCTGGAAACATTCAAGGTCAGGCTATATGGTACTCAGTGATCTAACCAACTAATTTGAAGATTTCCCTGCTGGCTGCAGAGGAGTTGGATTAGATGACTTTTAAAGGTCCATTCCAACCCAAACTATTCTATGATTCACGGGTTCTGTAATTTTTAGTTCTATGATTTTAGTCAAGAAAACTTCAGTTTTACTGCCCTATTGCTCTGTAAGTGCCCATCATGTGCCCCGTAAGTGTGTTTTATCTGAGTTCAGAGTATGTACTCTCTATTATCTTAATGGTGATATTAAGTAAATGTGTGTGATTGGCATAATCTGAAAGCAGTCCTGTTCAGGTCACCTCAAAGAAAGGATGAAACTTTGAAACAGAAGTCACCAGAAGAAGAGTTTATGACCTTGGAGAATCAAAACACATATTCGCACTCCTGAGCACAGAGAAAGAAGAAAGCAGCAGCAGACTCTGACAGTGAGATTTGTTAACATGCAGTTATACCAGCATGACAGAGTCAGTATGAATGTGCTAGCAGGTTGGGCTGCACAAATATGCATTAAGGAAAGATGAGGAATATAATTGTCCACCAACTTCTTGAAAGTCAGGTTTGGGGAACATGATTAAGATGCCGGTGTCTCCAGAGCACAATGGTCACCTGGCACATTTCATGTCCAGAGTATTGGACGAAACATTTTTGCCCACAGCTGTGCCAGGCCTTTAATAAGTTGGCAGAGGATCTTACAGAAAAAGAGAAAGTGCCAGGTGAGAATGAAACTTGGGAATGAGTTTTGTCCTTCCGGTCAACTGAACAACCCAGCAGGACAATTATGAAGCAACTGCAAAGGCAGTCAAGCAGAATAATTTAAAAGTATATCTTAAATTTATTCTTTTCATTTCCCTTCCAATTCTTTCTTCACAAATTGCATAAATATGAATATAAGTCAATTAGGGTAGAAAATCTTCAGAGTCTTTCATCAAATTCTCATTTTAAGTTTCCATTTTTATTTTGCCTTTCTGTTTCTCTCTCATGTGTTCTCTCTTATTTTTTTCCTTTTCATTTTGCTGGCAATTACCTGCACAAAACTTATTTATATGTTTAATTTACTTTATGATTACAGGTACATTCTCATACTCTCTGGTAATTATTGCTGAAGCAGGATGTGCTTGACATTAGTAACAATGGCTATTCTCAACAAAAGAGTCTACAGTTCTCTCTCTTCCCCAAGAAATTTAAGAGGGACACTGAGGTGCTTGAGCGTGTCCAGAGAAGGGCAATGAGGCTGGTGAGAGGCCTCAAGCACAAGCCCTATGAGGAGAGGCTGAGGGAGCTGGGATTGTTTAGCCTGGTGAAGAGGAGGCTCAGGGGAGACCTTATTGCTGTCGGAGGTTGCTTTCTTCTCTCAGGCAACGAGCACCAGAACAAGAGGACACAGTCTCAAGCTGTGCCAGGGGAGGTTTAGGCTCGAGATGAGGAGAAAGTTCTTCACTGAGAGAGTCATTCACTGCTGGAATGGGCTGCCCAGGGAGATGGTGGAGTCACCGTCCCTGGAGGTGTTCAAGGCACGTTTGGACGTGGCACTTGGTGCCATGGTCTAGTCTTGAGGTCTGTGGTGATGGGTTGGACTTGATGATCTTTGAGGTCTCTTCCAACCTTGCTTACACTGTGATACTGTGATACTGTGAAATGACGCACAGCTTTCCTCAAAGCTGCACAACAAGAACGGAGTAAGGTCAGTGGCCTCATTAGTCTAGAGACCATGTTAATGTAAGCTGTATGGCAGGTCCTAAGCTGGGGCAAGTCATTGTAACTTTGGGTTACTGTGAATTACAATGTCTGAAGCTCTGCTCCCTTATTTTTCTGTACTGCCTTTCCTGCACTGTTAATATTGCAGAATATTTTATGGACACTAATGTTCTGCAGGTAAACAACCTGTCTTGAGATGCTCAGGGAAACTAAAGAAAGGAACATTTATAGAAGGGAATGTGTAGGAGTAAAGACCTTTGAGCTACAGACTTCATGAAATGGCCTAGCATCACTCTGGCAATAAATGAGTCCTTCAAAGTATTCTGTATTAATTTCCTTGCAGCTCTCCCAGTAGAGGTGTGCAACCTGCAAAGCAAAAGCAACCACAGTTTTTCCCCGATGCTGGAACTTTCATTTTCAATTTTAAAGCTAATAATTTTTGTGTTATATTGTTTGCTTCTCTAAATTCAGCTTTCAATACCATTGTGCTTTCATCTGGAACCCAAGGTCTCTGAGGCATACAATTAATTGTTAATGCTTTTCTCTTAAAAAAATTTTTTTCCTGTAGAGTTATTTACTTGTTAGAAGATGATGGTGATATGGATGTGTCTTTTGCATACCAAATACCAACAGCAAAGTTGACACTCTTCTTATAAATGCTTTCTACTTTCCTGATGCTTTGGATACTTGTTTCAACCTCATGGTATGAACAACACCACGTGGGACTACAAATAAAGAGGCTGGTTTCCAAGCTACATCTGTGCAAACCAAAAGAGTAAGTATGTGAGTCAACTCACTATGTTTTGGGGAGAAAAATTAAAAAATCATACAAAAAAACAAACCAAAACACAACAAAAACANCTGGAGGTGTTCAAGGCCATGTTGGAGGAGACCTTGAGTGACCTGTTCTAGTGGGAGGTGTTCCTGCCTATGGCAGGGGGTTGGAACTAGATGATCTTTGAGGTCCCTTCCAACCTTACCATTCTATGATTCTATGAGTCTATGATTCTCCTCTTGCTTCTATCAGCACAAGCTGAGAATATTTAACTGAAAATGTATGGAGCTGCTTTAGTGCAAAATCATTGTAATTGACAGGAAAATCAGACTCCACAGATTTATGTTCATTTCTTGATAATAGAATTGCTTGATCTTATTTTAATTTCTGATTCTGTTTTCAAAGCTAGAAGCAAAAGACTCAATGTGTTTCCTCATACGCACACCCACGATCTTCTTAAATTGATCTTCACTTCAGCACAGGCTTCAGAAGCTTAACTCTCATTCAGAAGAGAATACTCAAGGCCTTGGAATCACTCAGCATCTGCCTCAAACAAATTAATCCTTTGAAAGATAAGTAACCAATATCTTAGAAGGAATTTAAGTGAATGATTTTCTTGTCTGTTACACTCTTTGTATAAGCTTATTCAACAGGGAGCTGTTTAGAGGCCACTGACATTGTGTTTTGTGCAGGTGTTGATGCATTTTCTGGAATTCGCAGGAAACCTGTACACTTATGGAGCAGTTAGCTCTGGCACATCCTACTCACAGCCATGTGTGTTCATGTCATGAGGAATTAGGCAAGCACAGGATGTCTGGATAGCATCTTTAGTCCTTTTAACCAACAACCTCTTTTCAAACCCTTTCCTGTTGTTTCCTCAGGAGGTGGCATGGATGTTTCCGATAGCACATCTAATTATGCAAAGCAGAGATTAGTTAAGACCCCTCTAGCTCTCTGAAATTAAAGCACATTCTTCCTAGGGAAGAAAATCATTAAAGTTTTTCTTGACCTGGTCATGGCTGCAATTTCTGAGTCCCAGAAACCTCCCAAATGCCTTTGGTCTGTGTGTGCAAAGGCAAAGTTTGCTGGGCTTTTGTAAGATGTAGAGTGGTTGTTGATACTCTTTTGTTGAGTAGTGTCAGAGAAGGGCTTTGCAGCACAGATTTTAGATGTATCCTAGATAAAGATGTCATACCTGCTTCATTCCTAGTGTTGCTCTGGGAGTCCAAGCAGTAAGTAAGAGTTTTACCCACTCCCCACTGCCAGTGGTCGTTTGGCATCAAGGATATGTTACTGAGAGCTGAAATCTTTCAACAGAATTCATGACTGGTTCAAGTATTTTCTTTTATGATGACTGTCTTCTGGATCTAATATATCACTTCAGCATTTTGAAAACACACAGAGGGAGAAGGCAATAGGTTGAGAAGCTCTGTTTAATGGTGTACTTTCAGCTTTACTGTGGGGAGAAAAATGAAAGCAAAGATGGTACCTCAGAGGAGGAACACTTTTCAGTAACCCAATGCTCAGACTTTTCACTCATGATAGAAGGCTATACCCTTTGGGTTTTAGCCAGAAGTAAATGGACTAGTGTTTATTAGATACAATAAAGCACTATTTTAATTTAGACATTCTCAAAAGAGCACTCTACAGCTTATTGGGGTTTTTTTCCTTTCTTTCTTTCTTCCTTTCTTTCTTCCTTCCTTCCTTTCTTTCTTTCCTTCTTTCTTTCCTTCTTTCTTTCCTTCTTTCTTTCTTTCTTTTTCTTTCTTTTCCATTTGGGTGGGGTCTTTTTTGCTTCTTTCCCTTCTGGACCATCCATGAAAGAGAAGTAATAGATAGTCTAAAACAGTCAAATTTCACAGCTGTTACAATAAGTAGGATCATTCTACTATATAAGCATAGACTTCCTTAGGGTTTTCTGAACTAATTAGATAGTAGTGATGACCTTGTTAGTAGATGAGGAAGCATTGATGTTAATACATTTTAATCACTTGAGTTNGGGGTCTGAGGAGAGCAGAGTGTATATCTGAAGTATAAAGCACTAGAGCTTTAGAAGGAATCAATACAGCACAAAGACATACACAATTCTAGCACATCTAATGACATTTATAAACAGAGAGAGCAAGTGGTTTGTAAAAGTCAAAGTGTGAATGTCCTGCTAAAGCTGCAACAACAGTCCAGTCACTATGTCTTCACTATTTCTTTGTTTCAAATTAAGGAGAAAGTTTCTACTGACCACACTACTTTACCATGGATATTTTTCCTTAAGGAATTCACAAGGAATATTCAGACAAGGTCCAACATCAGAAATGTCTACTGTTAGGAACAATTCAGAACCAGGAAAAGTATAAAAGACCTCAGGCCATTTAGTATTAGAAGAAGAAAAGAACCTATCCTTCTTCATGCAGATAACTGAAGTTATAAATGCATGTGTACATAGAGAGCATATGCCCCTCTGAAGTAATTTTCAATAATCTTGAAATTATTTATCTAAATTTTATTTGAAATATAAACAATAATTGAGTCTTTAAATCAGACTTTTTTTTTTATTTCTGTGGAGTCGGAGTCGTATTTAATCTTGGAATGTGAACTCTTTCTGAAAAAATAAATGAAAGTGATGCATTTTTATATGCAGACATATGCTGAAATAGCAACAATAAACACTCTTTTTCATAAATCTGTTTTCCCCTGGCAATGAGACAGCTTCTGATGGCAACATAACTTTCTTTCTATTTCTCAGCTGCTGGTGTCACTAGCATCCCATTGAGAAATAAAATCTGAAATAATTCAATGAAAAAAAAAGCAATATGGTATGCTATATTAATCAAAAATGTTAACCTTGTAAACAGTTCAAACACCATACACACACCTACATGCGAGTTCCATACAGTAGTGTATACTCAAAGAGCTGAGTTCCAAAAGGTGCCCACTCCACTCTTCCAATAAAGAAGAATTTTATATATTTTGTTATTGTACATTCTGTACCTTGAGACACTGAGATCTGCTCCTGCCAGCTTAAGAAAATCCTGTCATACCCCTCAGGATAGAAGTATTTTTTCTCTCCCTTTTTGTTATGTATCAGACTTCGGAAACTTTCTTCCACATGTTATGCTACCACAACCTTACATACATGCTGCCAGAGGAGCCCTCTCAAACCCAGTCTCTAGACTCCGAAATACCAAAATTAATAAACAATATTAATTTTGGGAAAATATCATCTCACATTAGTTAATTACCCCCTCCATTACAGTGCTCAAATAAAGAACACACAGATAAAAATACTACTCTTCAAACAGATCTTGTATAGTCACTGCATTGAGGGAAGAAGAATAAAGCTTGTAAGAGAAAAGCAGACAAGCAAACAAACAAAAGGAATAAATGTTCAGGCCACAAAAAGTAGGTCAGATAGAATATACCACACATCCATGTTCATCGTGCAGTACAAGAGTAGCCAAACCTGCTCTGTGACATTAGAATGAAGGTACCTTAAAAGACACCAGTTAGTTGATCACTGTAAAAATAAACAGGGCAAACACACTTCATATTTAGCTTAAGCTAATGGATATTTTCTTTCTTCTGGAAACAAATTATGTCAAAACAGCAACTGCTCTTGATCTTTTTCTTTTTTTACCTTTTTTTTTTTTTTTCATGGTTGGATGTTTGGTTTTGGTGTAGTATTTTTTTGTGTTGAGCATTGTATTTTCATTTTTTGGTAATTACTCTGATGACACCATGCAGAGGACCATGCCATGGACATACAAATATTTATCTCTTGTAGAGCTGTTGTGACTAAGCAGATCATAGGCTCATTACACGTATCACATCCGGGATATGTTTCTCTATCATTTTACCTGTTGCAGAATCAGAAAGCCAGCTTTGAGATGTACTTTCTTACCTGTAGAAGTCTGGATTACTAACTTTTTGTTGTTGTTGTTGTTGTTTAATCTGTCCATGGACAGATAATGATAAGAATTATTAAATCCTCTTGATTCATCGCCCCTTACTTTTATTCTACTTACTTTCAATGGCAAGAGTCTACCATTAGAATCAATCAAAGTATGGTGTGCAGAATGTATTTTTTTCTATTTCTTGAAGCACATATTTATTCATGTGTGTTTTCAAGGAAGATTGCTTTTGAGACAGATTTCCCTGGTCACTGTTGGTTAGGGAGAAAGATGCTCCTTTCATCCTTCTCCTGAAATGTTGACTTCTTAGATTCACAAACAGATGTTTTAACACAGTTCAAAGAATAAAAAACTTGTTTCCTCATCTTCACAGTTCTCATCTTTACAGTACAAAACAAAACCAAATTGTGAAACCAAATGTCACCAAATGGAATTGACATTCTCCAGTTAGGTCTGGTTTCCACAGTAGGCTCACACATTACTTAGGCCTTTGTGAAATCATCTAACTGTAATTCCCTATGCAACAATTAATTCCTGAGCTGCTACACACTGCTAGTGTGTTTTCAAATGGTTTCAGTGATATTTACTTTCCAAAACTGCCCAATAAAAAAACAAAACAAATAGTATACTATTTTTCCAATCAGAAATCACAAACAAGCTGCACGGTATGATGATAACCTGAGTTTTGCTGTATTTTAAAACATTAGCAAGGAAGTTCTTATAAAACCAACAGTAAACAAACAGAAATTAGTGAATCCCACTCATGTACACATGTACTTAAGAAAAAATTATCATGTGTCCTACCCAAAGTCTGGACAACTTGACTCTGGAGATCTGAAGTACATCAGCAGACATCAGAAGTTCCTCATCACAGTGTGGGATCTGCGGCTTGCTAGGATTGTGATTTAATTCCAGCAGGCAGCCAAGCACCACACAGCCACTTGTTCACTACATCCACTATGGAATGGAGGAGAAAATAAGAAAGGTGAAAGTGAGAAAAATTGTGGTTTGAGATAAACATAGTTTAAAAAACAAACAAACAAACAAAAAAAACCACAAATGAACAAATGCTCAGCCTAGCCCTCGGGTAACAGCAGCCCTGGCAGACTTCCCCCGCCCCTGTATTTATTACTGTATAATATATATATATATATATATATATATATGTGTGTGTGTATAGATATATATATGTGTATAGATATATATATGTGTATAGATATATATATGTGTATAGATATATATATGTGTATAGATATATATATGTGTATAGATATATATATGTGTGTATGTATATGCTGTATTTATTACAGCATCAGATAGCATGAAATAGGCATTAGATCAGTTGGAATCAACTGTCCCAGTTGTATCCTCTTCCAACTTCTGACTCATCTCAGCCTACTCACTGGTGGGACAGAGTGAAAAGCAGAAAAGGCCTTGATGCTGTGTAAGCATTGCTCAGCAGTAATTAAAATGTTGGTATGTGAGCAAAACTATCATCATCACAAATCCTAAAGAAAGCATCATACTAGCTCCTGTGAATAAAATTAACTGTATCCCAGCAAATACCAATACAGCTAGCTGCCAATGATGTAGACAGAAAGCGATCAGCAACAAAAAAGCCAAATCTCTTTACCCATAGACTCAGAGGATGAAAATTAACCTGGCCAGAAAGAAAGACTGTACACAAAGGGTCACTCTTTATCTAGATTCTTATTAGTCAGTTCACACGACTGCCTTCTGACTGAACTATCTCAGGCCACAAATTTCTGCTGGAAAACCTAAATTCCTGACTCAGGGCTCTGGAGTCTAAAAATTAATGTGGTGCAAACTAATTAATTTAGCAGGGCTAAATCTATCTGCTTATTCTTCAAAGGCCCAGAGGATGGCTTGGGATGATGAAAAAAAGAGTTTCTGTGCTGGATATTTTTCTCTGCATATTATTGTTTCCTGGAATTGAAGAGATATTAGTCTTTAGGGTCAATTCAGATAGAAACTTGTACCAAAAAAAAAAAGGATTTTCCCAGGTTTTTTTTCTAGGTATTGCTATTTTCTTTTCATGCTCAATGTAGACCAAAAGTGGAAATCTCTGTCAGAAAAGAGAATTAGAGAATGACATGGAGCCTGTAAAATGTGCTAATGTCCAACAGTACATTAGTATAGGGAAGATTCTGTGAAACAAACAAACAACAAACATAATGACAAAAACAACAAACAAACCCTACCTCTGTGTATGTGTGTTGGGGGTGGGGGGGGGCTACAAATAGGACTCAAACCACCATAGTTCACAAACAAACAAACAAAACAAAACAAAACAAAAGGGACATTTTCTGATGCATTTTTCTTTGATTTTAAAGAAAAATCCTGAACACACTATCCATGTTTCTGGTTACCACTACAGTGGGTGGGCCCTAGTTCAGTGAATCAGTACAGATCTGCAATGTGAATCATGTGCTTGAAACTAATGCTATTTCAGTAGTCTTTAGGTACATACATTTCAACTTTGTTGACTCAGAGACGTAAGTAGGAGGAACAAATAAGCCAGCCATTAAGTGAAATAGAAATGCCTGATCGTTACTCTCATTAATTTGTGCTATAGAAACTTTTCTGCCTATACCCTTCCACATGATATTTGAAAGACTTCAAGTGTTAATGTCTCATAACACTCCTTTGAGTGATTTCGCAGATCAGAGAAGGAAGCCAAGACAGATTCCAGCCTGTTGCTTTCCTTAAGTGCTTCAGTTTACTAACAGCTAACTTGAAATATGAAAACCCTGTTTCTCAGTGATAGCTCTTCTGCACAACAGCCCTACATGCATTAAACATTCAGCAGTTCAGCCAGAGCAGCCTTTTGTTTGGAGCACAAGCACTGAATATCTATGCTTGAAGAAACCGTTTTGAAAACCGGCATTTAAGTGATTCATTAAAGCAATAATCCCAAGTCTAAAATTTCTTCTTTAATCCCTGAGGTCCAGTTGAGAGCATATTATCTTTATTCAGGAAAGCAACCAAAGATCTATTAACCTTTAAACCAATATCTTCATGCTGAACTTCGAGCACACACTTGGGTGTTTTCCTGAACTAATATTCTGATTCTGCCACCAAAACGTCATAGAACGTTCCCAGGTGTTACAAAAGTGGTTAGGAAACACAGACCCTAAGTTCTTCTTTCAGGTGGAAATAAGAATGAAAAGAACCTCTCCCTCATAGTTTACAAAAGTAGCTTTCTTACTCGGGTCAAATGCTGCACACAAATTTAGCTTTAATGGTAGCTATGATCATAGAATCATAGAATGGTAAGGTTGGAAGGAACCTCAAAGATCATCTAGTTCCAACCCCTTGCCATAGACAGGGACACTTCCCACTAGAACAAGTCACTCAAGGCCTTGTCCAACCTAGCCTTGAACACCTCCAGGGAGGGAACAGCCACAACCTCCTTGGGCAACCTGTGCCAGTGCCTCAGCACCCTCACTGCAAACAACTTCCTCCTAACATCCAGTTTCAATCTCCCCTCTGCCAGTTTAAACCCATTGCCCCTTGTCCTGTCATTGCAAGACCTTGTCAATAGTCCCTCCCCGGCTTTCCTGTAGCCCCCTTCATATACTGGAAGGCTACTATAAGGTCTCCTGGAAGCCTTCTCTTCTCCAGGCTGCAGAGCCCCAACTCTTTTAGCCTGTCCTCATAGCAGAGCTACTCCAGCCCTCTAAAATCTTCATGGCCTTCTCTGGACCCGCTCCAACAGTTCCATGTCCTTCCTGTGCAGGGGGCTCCAGAACTGTACACAGTACTCCAGATGGAGTCTGATGAGAGCAGACTAAGGGGAGAGAATCCCCTCCCTTGCCCTGCTGGATGATATTTCAGATTGTGACACACTGGGCCCAGCAGTTCAGGCAGTCAGCTGTGCTCATTTCCCAAAGAGATTAATCAGGAGCAGAATATTAGTAGTCTTGGTATTTTATTAAGTTTGCACCAGTGACCGACTTTTTCTAAAGATTCTAAACCACTTTGAAGTGATTATTCCAAGTAGCTCATAATTAAATGCAGCTAGATTTACTTGAACATGTTTGTCATCAATGCCAAAAAAAAGATTTATCTATCTGTGCTGGAGGGAAAAAAATACTTTCTTCTTTATAGAGGGCTTGTACAAAGTCATACTACATCTATTGGCTCTACAAATTATGCAGGAAGGAATTGCTTTTAGCAGAGGCAATTAAGTTGTTGAAATGTGTGTGATACAGTGAGGAAGAGTACAAATTATAGTAATTTGGTACTGGTGCTAGAAAACATGGTTTGACAAAAAACACCATTTTGACCTAGCAAGGAATCCGCAGTGATAATTTGGAAGGTGGAAGAAGATACAAAAAGAAGTAAATTCTAGCTATTTCTCGTTGCAAAGGTTCACATAAGAATCAGACCCCAATGCATCCAGATCTCCATTTCTGTATAGGATTACCACATGTTGTGATCTAGAGTTTTGGTGGATTACTCCAGGTGAGACCCCACCTGGAGTACTGCATCCAGTTCTGGAGCCGCTGGGACAAGAGGGATGTGGAGATGCTGGACCATGTCCAGAGAAAGGCCACAAGGATGCTCAGAGAGCTGCAGCACCTCTGCTATGAGGACAGACTGAAAGAGTTGGAGCTGTTCAGTCTGGAGAAGAGGAGGCTCCCAGGTGACCTTCTTGTGGCCTTCCAGGATCTGAAGAGACCTACAAAAAAGCTGGGGAGGGACTTTTTAGGCTCTCAGGTAGTGACAGGAGTAGGGGGAATGAAGCAAAACTGGAGGTGGGGAGATACAGAATGGATATGAGGAGGAAGTTCTTGAGCATGAGAGTGGTGAGAGCTTGGAATGAGTTGCCCAGGGAGGTGGTTGGGTCCCCGTCCCTGGAGGTGTTTAAGGCCAGGCTGGATGAGGCTGTAGCCAGCCTGATCTAGGGTAGGGTGTCCCTGCCCATGGCAGGAGAGTTGGAACTAGATGATCCTTTTGGTCCCTCCCAATGCTGATTGATTCTATGATTCTAACAAAGAATGCTATAAGTGTACTTGTAAGACACTTCTAAAGTGTTCCAAAGCTCATTTGGTCTACTGGCTGAGCTTGACCACACATGATATATTGTTCTTAATAATCATGGCAGGGATATAGAACTTCATCTGAGATCCTTCTCTTTCTACTTTAAAGGTTTACTAGAAAAGCTGCTTATGCTTGATTTAATACCACCTTGAGCTACAAAACCATTGGCATGTCCCCTCAAGAGAGTCTATTCCCTTTCATGCAAAGCAATTTAACCAAAGTGCTACTGAAAAGAAATGCGAAAATAGGTAAAGATGTAAATATCGTCAGAGGGTCCATACGTTCTATGTTTGCTGAGTTAAATCACAATAGAAAATTGTAAAATCACAATAGAAAATTGTATTGTTTTTTATTAGCATTATTAAATATATCCGATTGACAGGAAATAAAATAGTAAAAGGAAGCAAAGAATGCCTTCTTGATGTTGCATTTCGTAGGCACATTTCACTCTTTCTAGGTGGGAAAAATGCATAGCTTTCAGCAGTTGACACAGGCAAATTCTCCAGGATGCTTAGGAATCATAGAATGGTAAGGTTGGAAGGGACCTCAAGGATCATCTAGTTCCAACCCCCTGCCATAGGCAGGGACACCTCCTACTAGTACAGGAATGTACTTGAATTCTTTCTGTGATAATGATGAAGATAAGGAAGGGAAAAAAAAAAACCCAACATGGAAAGATTTTTAACTTTTATGGAAAGATATTACTGACTATGGATCAATACTACACAGGAAAAAAAAAAACCCAACATGGAAAGATTTTTAACTTTTATGGAAAGATATTACTGACTATGGATCAATACTACACAGGAAAAAAAAAAACCACAAAAAAAAAGAAACAAAAAAACCCAGAGTATTTAAAAGTAAAAAAAATAAATTATGGAATATGTGATAGTGACTTATTACAAACTGTCTTATCTTGAAGTCAAAGATGACCTTGAGCATGAAAACTTCACAAAGTTTAAAGAAAAGAGTGTTCCTAAGCATACCAGCAATACCCTCAGTTACAGTAGCTAATGCTAAGATAGACAGTAGAAGAGACAAGAAAAAGCATGCAGGAGAATTATGGTGTTGTAATTAGTTGTAACTTCTTGATTAGGAAGCATGGAGAAGGCAGATTATCTCATATATAGGGGAGAAACTGTTCTGGTTTTGCTATGAAAGTACCTGATGCTGGCCATTGTTGAAGAAAGGTTGCTAAATTTTCAAGTCTCCAGATCAAGAGTTTTTTCCCTGTTGTCTTGCTCTGAATATGGAACATACAAAAAACTTCAAATGCAATTCCAGATGTGAAGGAGAGGAAGTGAAAAATGCAGAGAGGGTTAAAGTGCTATGAATGGGTTAACCTGTCCATTTTCCTTCAAAACAGAAGTGAGGGAAAAGTATCAAAAAAAAAAAAAAAAACAAAAAAAAAAAAAAAAAAAAAAAAAAAAAACAAAAAAAACCCCAAAACTTCTNAAAAACCCCCAAACTTCTGAGTTGAGATCAAGAGTTTAATATAAAATAAGATAATGTGGTCATAATGCACAGTTACCTATGACCACCATGAAATTTAACCATTTCAATGGGAAATGTTCTTCTCCTGCTCCAGTAAATGACAATAGATACTAAATACAACAATTTCTGGAGGAGAAAGATGGAGAAAACAAATAGCCCATAGGAAAAATCTCACTGGGAATCTAATGGTTGTGTGTGTTGCAATGACCCCTGCCCCAAAGAAACTGCATTTCCATCTTTATGTTTTCTGTTAGGCTGGATCTGAGCTGCCCGAAGAAGTAACTTTTATAAGGTGCTCAGGAACCTCTGTTTTTAGAGTTCTGCTCAGGAGTTTGTATGGGCTTCAACCAACCATTCAACCTGTATGTGTGTTTGGGTGAGCAATATCGGTACTAGAGAGGCTTTATAAAAGCCCTTTGGCAGAACCAGAAGTGTAAAGGGGAAGTATCTACCAGGTTACACTGCAGGAGAGCTTTAAGAGCAACACACTCAGGAAAGATGAGTTCTTGAGTCTGTTTGTAAAGTAACATTTTGGGGGAAATATTTCTTACAGAACTGTGACTCTCCTTAAAACAAACCACTAGTCCTTGGTACTTCTCTGGAGGCACTGGAGCTTTGCACATAAGGCACTGAAGGGTCTAGCTGCCCTGAGAAAAAAAATCATTTTTGAAATAGCTCTTGGTCTTTCCTCAGCTGATTAAAAGTGCATGGCTTGCCTGATACCTGGCTTTCTATGTCCACACATCGTTCCTGTGTAAAATGCCAGTGAAGTCTGCAGTGACTGAGGCTCTCTGCATTGAAGTTCCACCAACACTTTTGCAAGAACACAATAGTTTACATAGATCCTGTACTGGAAGTTCTGAGCTTCAGGTTCCTGTGTCCTTCAATGTATGTTAGAACTTCTCTGACATGTTTAAAGGATGCAATGAAATATTCCTCATTTCTAGTCACAGACACCAGCTAATGAGTACATGCGATGCACAGAAGCATCCTTCTTCATCTTGCTGCAGGGAGTAATTTTCCAAGGAACACACCATTCAAAACAACAGATGGGACCTCAAAGAATATCACATCAGATGTGCAGCTGGTTAGTGCCTTGTCTTTGCCTAAACATCAAGTAACACACGTAGGAGCAAGGGTCATATGCGCAAAAGTGCAGATGCATGGACACACAGGCACACACACACGGGCACACGCACACATGGGCACACACAGGCACACGCTCACACAGACACATGCACACACAAGCACATGCACACACGGGCACAGACAGGCACACACAGGGACTCACACACAGAGGGACACTGACACACAAACACACGCACACACAGGCACACGCACACACGGGCACATGAACGCGCAAGCATATGCACACACGGGCACACACACACCGGCACATGCACACACAGGCACACGCACACACGGGCACATGAACGCGCACGCATACGCACACACGGGCACATGAACGCGCACGCATACGCACACACGGGCACATGAACGCGCACGCATACGCACACACGGGCACACACACACCGGCNCGGACACATGCACACACAGGCATATGCACACACGGGCACACACACACCGGCACATGAACACACAGGCACACACAGGCACAGGCACATGCACACACAGGTATATGCACACACAGGCACAAACAGGGACACACAAACAGAGGGGCACTGGTACACGGACACATGCACACACAGGCACACGCACACACGGACACATGCACACACAAGCACATGCTCACACAGGCACATGCACACACAAGCACATGCACACACGGGCACTTGCACATACGGCACACACACACTGGCACACGAGCACACGGGCACACACACAGGCACATACAGGCACACGGACGCACAAGCACTCGCACACACATGCACACACAACACACGCACACGCAGGCACGGGGACACACGCCCCTCGGCGAGGTGGTCGCTCTCCAGGGTGCTGCAAGGGGCAGCTCTGCGCTCTCCGGCGTCTCCCTCGTCTCTGCCCATTGCAGGATTTTCCTGTTTTCTCCCGATGAGAGACACTTCAGGCTATAAATCTCAGTTTCAGGTTAAGGAGAGTCTGTGCTTCTATGGTCAACTTCAAGTAAAGCTTTTATACAGTAGATATGCCACTCGACACGCAGACACACAATTTAGAGAGGATTTAATTTAATTCTTGGCCTTTTAAGAGCCTCCTGCCACAGCTATAAAACTCATTCTGTTACGAACACAATTGTAAGACTACCCTCTCTATACTTGTCAATGTTTTTCAATTCAGAGATCACATAAATTGAGGTTGTATACTTCCTTCTTGTTTTATGTCTCCTGAAAGCCACTTTTCTTTCTGTTCTCTTCTGTACCTAGAAGGAATTCTGTGCTGTCATTTTCAGTAGCTTTTCTCCAAACCTGTGCAGAGGTGACACCAGTTCCCAGCAAATGTGTTTTGCAGATTGTTCTGCAACTGTTGTCAGATCTGCCCACTTGTGTATTTACTCTCCTGGAATGCCACACCATTTCTGAAGTGCAATTTTTTATTTAAAAAACAAACAAACAAACAAACAAACAAACAAAAAACAGATCTGTAATTTATAGGACTTTATTGATAGACAAACTGCTTGTGTGTTCACATTAACAATTGCCCTCTCAGCTTTGCTGTGTCTAGCAGAATGGTCTTCCAGATACTGTGTTTATCCTTAATAAAACAGCAGATTTTATTTTCCAGTTGGCCATCTAGCTGCTCCACAAGAGAAGGGATAAGTTTGACTTTGAAAATTAGACTCTGAGCTTTGTCTAAATCTGCTAGGAACTTTCATTTCATCAGTGTAGTCTGTTTTGAATAATTCCTAGTATGTTAAGTTTTGATACTCAAAGAACCTATAAAAATATCGTGGTCATGCAGGGGAGAAAGGAAAGGAAACCTCAGTGATTTTCTCTTAGTAAGGCAGTGCTTCATATTGCTGGTGGGTGAAAGTAACCTCCTTGCTAGCTGTGCTGGAGGACTTAACAGGTTTTGAGAGGGAAGATGTTCTTAGTCCCCTAGCACTAGGGTGCTAGGTATCCAAACTGTGATGTGTCAATTTTTCAGTGCCTTCCCCTGAAAGATCTAAGTATGCTGTAAAATGCTCCTATAGATGCATTGCTGTGGACACAGATAAGTGATTAGATAGTTTTCTCTGTTAAAGGTTTGACCATAAGTTCATTAAACTCATTTAATTTCAGCTGATAAGTGCTTATTAGCAGTGTATTTGCATAGAGTCTGGCTTGCTGGTGCGTCATTTTGGATTTCTTCCTTCCTTCCTCCTTGTTCTCTGTGGCCCGTGCAATAAGAGTGGTTTACTGTTCTGTTGTCCTGCTCTTAGCAGCATTTTTTGGATCATCTGTCAAATGCCTGCCTCCCCCATGCAGAAAACCATCAAAATCAGCTGCCTGCTGAATTGCTGGAGGTAAACAAGAGTGGAAGCCCTAGGGAGGCTTAAGCAGCAGCAGAGCAGAGTAATGGGTAGTGTTAAGCTCAACCCTCAATGAAGGCCTATGTTTGTCCCTACTGGGAAGCAAGACATCCAGCTTGGGAAATCCAGCTGCCTCCTCTTCTTGATTTGCACCTTGTTTAACAGCCTTGTGCTACTTGGGGCAAATCCCCTTTTACAGGCATCTTGTCTTCCACTGAGAAATTAAGGCTTCTCCATGTTCTTTCCAGTCCCAGTAAGCTAAAACTGATAGCGAAAAAATCCAAGGGAAGAGGTGCTCCAAATAAACATGGCACTCCAAGCTAATTTTTTTCCCTGAGAGGCAAAATGTCCACCAGCAGGGGCCAAAAAGGTGGTCAGACCTCCAAAGGAAAATCAAGTGTTTTGCTTTGCAGAGCTGTCTGCCCCCTGGTTCTCTGAGAAAGCCATTTGCTGACTGGCAAGTCAGTCACCTAAGCCATGATAAACAGGCCCAAAAGTAACCAAGCCATCAAGATCCCTTCTGACAGACATCTGCATGTCTAAACATGCACCATCCCTCCTTTCCTCCCCATAAGAAACTTGGCAAATTGGAAACAAACAATGGAAGCTTTTCTACTTGGACATTTTTATCTGTGTGGGCAAAGAAAGAGGCTAAAAGGAGAGAAAGTCTCATTCAGCCAGATGAGTTTTGAGCAACCTGATCTAGTGGGAGTTGTTCCCGCCCATGGCGGGGGAGGTTGGACCTAAATGAACTCTAAGGTCCCTTCCAACTCAAGCCATTCTGTGACTTTGTGATTCTGTGATTTGCCCTGGCTCCAGGTGACATGGGCATCTCTGGGAGTGAGAGGGAAGCCAGTAATTCTGCCAGAGGTTTACCTTTCCCTCATACCCCCTCTAATCCAAACACTATTTATTGCAAGGGAGTGAAGCAGGGGTGGAGCAGGCACTGTGGAAGCACAGAAATGACCCACCCAGGGCACTACATCCCCAGATCCTCTGTAGCTTTCCTCATCCTTGAGGAGTCCTTCAGTATCTGCACACACTTCTTTGGCCGCTGGGTACAAGTGAGAGCTTGAATCCAGGAGAGGCTGCATCTCCAAAGTGCAACAAAAATACATAGCATTAGAACTGGTCCTCGAGGATACTTTTTCTTCTGAACCCTTCACCCATCCAAGGTATAAAACCCTAGTCCTGGAGCACATCTCAATGAAGCAGCTCCACAGCCTGGAGGAAGAAGCTATTTGGGAGATGTCTAGCTAAAGGCAGGGACACAGGCCACAGCAAAGTGTCACTAGAGATCACTCAGCATCACTGGATACAGATTTCTTTTGGAAATCTCCTCACTGAAAGTTGCTATCTTTACCTCCCTGCCCCGGGAGAGCTGGGTGGAAGATCATCCTTAGGAAACATTCGCTTCCTGAAGCACTTCCCTGTATTAATGTGAGCAAAGGGCTGAGCTCTTTGTTCTGCGGTTTTATGACGGATTTATCTCTACAGCTCTACACACTGCAAATGACTCGGCTTCCCTGCCCTCCCTCTTCTTGTCTGAGTGCAGGGGGGGAGAGATGCATTTTAAATGTTTTAAGCTCAGGAGCAGCATATGTTTTTCCTCGGGAGGTATGTCTAGCACCTAGTGCTCTGAAGAGAGGAGCCAGTAGTAACAGATGCTCTGTCAAACTTAAAAGGTGCTGCTTACGAGGGAATCACAGGGTGCCATCAGGATGTATCTGGGTATAGGAGTTTCCGTGGGAGGGAATTTCCACTCTCTCGGGGAAAGCATTAGAGGAGGCAAAGCGAAGGTGGGGGTCACACAGCAGGGTTGCCAGCACTGACCTTTCATTTCCGTGGAAGATCACGGGGAGTGGGGGGAAGGGATGTGTGCTACGGAAGGAGGTGGTCCCACGCTTGGGTTAGGTTCGTACGGCAGAGGCGTCCCACCCCTCCAGCGGTCCGAGCTCTGCATCCGTAAAGCCACACGGCCACATAGTGTGGCACTGGGGAGCCCCCTGCAGCTAGGCAGAGCCGCGCCGAGCCTCAGCTCGGAGGTGTTTTCCTTCCTTCCCTCCAGCCCTGGGAATTAACCAGTCCTGCCCCGAGTCTTGTGCTCCTCTCCTGTCATAGAGCCAAGGACAGTCCCGAAGATTGCCGTGTGCTTCCAGGGTCACCCTGGGGCAGGGCCACCACACTCTCCCTGCTCCTAGCTTTGGGAAGCGCTGACTCGTGCTTGCGGTGATTGAGCTCTAATTAAATCTCCGGAAATCAATATGCACAATCAAACACTCGCGACTGCGCTGAGAAGAGGAAAAAAAATAATAAGAGGAAGAGGAGATGCGCGTTGTCCCCTTTGATGTTGCTAATCATCTTGATTAATGAATGTTAAAATATGTTAAACACCAAGGTCCCGGAGACAGCCCGCGGGAGGTGCAGGGGGTGGCCGGGGCTCAGGCGGGGGCTCCGTCTAGCAAAGGACGGGGCAGCCAGGCGGTGGAGGTGGCTGTTCCCTGCCCCGCCGTGTCTGCGCCTGCGGCTGAGCAGCCTCACAGGGCCACAGCCTGCTCATGGTTTTCTTCTAACCTTCTGGTGCCACATCTCATCTGAGTTACTCGAATAACTGCCTCCTAACTCCATAGTGAAGTCCAGACAAAATCTTCTGCGAGGACTGAGTAACCAAGCGGTTACTTAGTAACCATGTCCCAGCTACCTTGATGCTCCCAAAGATCTACAGGAGATCCAGCCCTTGACTCTGTCCAAGTGTTTTCAGGTAGAGAAACACAGACTTGTCTAGCAGTGAAGCATGACTACCTCCAAAATCCCATCTCCAGGTTAGCCCTACCACACATAACAGGGGAAATACCCATCCCAGAGTGAAGCAGTATTTGCAGAGTCCTGTTACCCTGAAGGCACATCACACACTTGGGAGTAAATCCATACCTGAGATCCTTCCAGGATCAATAGAGAAATGCATGTGAATAGTCTAGGCAGCTACTCTACTTGAGACAAATCTAGGCCAAAAAATGTGTTCTGTAAAGTGAGGGAGGATTTGGAATGGAGAGTATGGGAGTGGCTGGGCTCTGGCTATGTTGACCTTTCAAGAAGAGAGATGGAGCAGGGGAGAGATGTCAGGCAGCAGCCAGAATCCAGGGTCACCTTCATAAGAGGAAATTCTCTCTTTTCTTTTATCATTTCCCCTCTATTATTCTTTGGTCAACAGATGAGATAGATTCCTTTCTCACGCTTTCCACCCCAATAGCTTCTATCTGAAGGGAAAAGGCATTACCTCAAACCACAAATCAGTTCCAGTCCAGGAGAGAGGCAAAGACAAACCAAATCTAAAGATGTTTATATGTAGATTTTTTCCATTGAACTGTCAAGTTCCCTTAAGCAAATATTTCTCAGCCTACAGACTCTTAATTAAAGTGGAATGCTTTACACCCAAGGAGAATAAACTCTTGTTCACAAAATACACATTTCTCCTAATTCATGCTGGGGAAGCAGCTTTCCATTATTGTAGCACAGTGATCATTTTTTCAAAACTAAATTAGTTAGTGTAACAACAGGTTTCCACAACGTGTGAAGACTTCAACAACAGCAATAATCTAAAAGAAGGATCTCTTTCTCCTCTTGTCTATTACTTTAGACTTGCAGCTATCAAGGAACTTAAGAAAAAAAAATTTAAAAAAAATAAAGAGGGGAAGAGGTAAACTGTAAAAGAAATTGTTCTCATGTGAAAATTGTAGCTAAAGACTTTTTTATGAGGAAGAGGGGAGTGTCTGAAGAGAAAGAGAGGAGAGCGTGTTGAGAGATAGCAAGAACCAGTAATTTCTGTTCTGCAAAGCCACCAAATCAGAGAGCAGTGCCGATCTTATTGGAGGAGAGGCTTCAACAGCAACTAATCCTGTCATATTGAAAGAAAATTGTAAACGTTCTCTGCAGAAATTGCCTGCCCATTGCAGCTAATCGAGCCCACTTTGTGCTCACACACACATACCACACCCCCTCACACCCCCGCAGACGGCCAGCAGGCAGACCCACATCTGCAGCATCCCAGCAAGGATATTCACCTGAGATGCTCACCTAAGCTATCCATTTCCCTCCTGCACCAGCACCCCCACGAAGCTTGCCCTTATTTCCTCAGAAGAGGTGGAGGAAGTATGAAATATAACCAGCTCACCTACGAGTCACAGCTTCTGCTATTTTTAATTTCTCCAGTGTTGTCTAAACAGTTAAGTCAGGTTTGATAGCACTTTTCCTCTTTTTTTAAATCCTTTTTTTTTTTTTTTAAGCTCAGCTTGGCTGAACTGAAGCCCAGATTCCCAAGGGTCGGAGTCACGGAGGGTGTGCGAGTATATGTGTGTGTCTGTGCGTTTGGGAGGCAGAAAGCGAGAGAGGGAGAGACAGAAACTCCACCGCTCCGGACAATGCTACCTCTCGTTTAAAGCTTCCAAATTGTTATTCTTTTCCCCCATTATCACGGTACCAAGTAATCTGTCTTCCCCCCCTACCCAACACCTCTCCCCCCGCCCCCCTCTTGAAGATATGGAGGAGAAAGATAAAGCAGCTGCCTGCGGGCTCTGACTGCGCGCAGCCCGCATGTCTCTGCCGCCAGAGCCGGCGCGACTCCGCAGCCGTCGCTCACATCGAGCCGCTTGCAGCGGGATGGGATGCAACTTCTGGTAATTGGATCACAGGTAGGAAAGCTTTGGGCTTTACTGACCCTTCTTGTTTTATTTCCCACACCCCCTCACCCCCTTATTTCCTTTTT
>WBNM01010971.1:0-83306 GCA_013399055.1 Ramphastos sulfuratus | reverse complement strand
TTTTCTTTTCTTTTCTTTTCTTTTCTTTTCTTTTCTTTTCTTTTCTTTTCTTTTCTTTTCTTTTCTTTTCTTTTCTTTTCTTTTCTTTTCTTTTTTCTTTTCTTTTCTTTTCTTTTCTTTTCTTTTTTCTTGTCTTTTCTTTCTTGTCTTTTCTTATTTTATTTTATTTTCCTTTTTATTATTTTTTCTTTTCTTTTCCCTCTTGATTTTCTTCCTGCTTCTTGTACATTTTTTTAAGCAGTTGACTAATTGTTATGAGTTTTAACCCCTTTTAATTTTGTGGTAAGTTCATTAGTATTCAGTGGCTTGACCGTATTATTTCTTCAGATACTTAATCTTAAATTAAGAACACATACTATTACACCCTTTATTCTAGAAATCTAGAAATTGAGGGGTTTAATTAATTTACACTAGTTGATCAGGTGGTTGAAGTCACCCACGAATACTATTTATCAGATTTATGTTCCTCTTTGATCTCTTTCCATATAACCTATTGAATATCCCAGACATTTCCTGGACTAAACCTGTTAATTCTTTGTACAACCACCAGGATTTAATTAAAGAAGGATATTTTTATGCATAACATGCTGGACTAAGATCAAGGAGATCACAGATAAGCTCCTGACCACGCCACCAACCTCGTGTCTGATCTCTTGACACATTCCTACGGCCTGACACAAAGCCTGCTGAAGTCAGAGACAAACTTGTTAACTTTGGGTAGGCTTTGTCTTAGCATCCTGAGAAGGGAAAAGTAACTCCTCCTGGTATCATGACAGTGTTGTGAGGATTCCTTTGTTGCATTTTGTCAGGTACTGAGATTCAGCTGTGGTGCTGCCATGTGAAAACAGAGGGAGATAGAATCCATCCACAGGGATTTTCTTTGCACTGGGGTGCTGGAAAATTGAGTCTTTAGGAGCTAATCATCAAGAAAGTTTCTGTTCAGAACAGAGGATAAGCTAAAATGTTTGTCATCTCTTGAATAAAAAGATACTGAAGCTTCTAACTGCTACAGATCTTGGTGAGGAGTAAAAGAAAAAAACAATTAAGGTGGCCAGTTTTGGAGCAAAGAGCATATAATCTGATTTTATTGGGGGGGGGGAATGGAAGAAGAGAGAAATAAATTGACTGTAATGTTTAGTGACTGAATCTAGGTCTGGGGCTTTACTTAGTTTTCTGCATTTTCTGCTTAGATCATGTTAAGCAGGGGTAAAAATGTCAAAATAGTGTTTGCAATGCCATGACCTTGATCAGATCGCACACTGCATCAGAGCTGTTCACAAAAATTATAAGTACCTGCTGGTCCTCCTGCTTCTTTCACTTCAGCACTAATTTCTGATGTAAACCAGAGTGGACTCTGGAAGCAGGTTACATGGGTGGAACAATGTCCATGTAGAGACAGAGACAGTACACTTTTCCCCTACACCATTACCTAGGGTCTTCAAGGACTTGCATTATCATTACTGTGATAGATTAAGTGTGATGTTTTACACTTCAGCAGATACCAAGGCCAGATGATGTATTAAAAATAGTTGCCTCTCAAATTCACTTTCCAATGTGTCCAGCAGCATTGTGCCATGGTGGGAAATTTAATTTGCTCAGTTTCCTGCATCCTATTGCATGACATTAATATATATATGAAAAATGAAGTCAGATGAGAGCTGGCAGTGGGAACCTTGGGGAGGGGCTTAGTGTGAAGCATATGGACAGTTTGTTCCTCCCTGAACTTCAGAACTGTTGCTCAGCATGGATATGGGGGAAGACTGAGTTTTAGAGGAATGGGACTAGCCAGAGAGATGTCTTCACTTCTGTTGCTTTTCCATGCTTAGGTTAAGCTGCAAACTGATCTCCTGATCTGCTGCTGGCATCTTTTGCCCTCACTAATTTCACTTTTCTAGCAGTGTATTCTCAGCTGACAAAAGCTGTCAGAACATGAGTGGCACGAAAGGAGAGCCCATCACCAGACAAAGTGCTATATTTAACCTGGCAATGTTGTGCCTTCCCAGGTCTGACCTTGGGCCCTATCAGTGAGAATACAATCAGGGCGTTTTGTTGGTAAAGTTTCCTTCTTTAGCCAAACACAGAAGGCTCTTAAATAGAAGGAAAACCAGGGAAAAGGGAAGGTGATAAAAGTTACCCTTCTGCACTTGACATTTGTGATAGCCAGTACACTTATTACCTACTAGAAGGAACAAACATATAAAGGACTCACCATTAAATTCTCATTTAAAATGTCTATTTGATATCTGCAAGGCTTTTTTCCCCCCTAATCTTATCCACTGGGAGTAACTGTAGGGATCTGTACTGGAAATTTTTTACATCTGAAGCAGTTCCCTGTGAGACATTTCCTACTGTTGTTAGTCATTTTGAGATCTGAATCAGCAAAGGGAAAAATCTCAGGAAGTGTAGAACTCAAAAAAAGTAAAGAAGGAAAAAAACATTAAAAAACAAACAAACAAAACCCCAAAACAAACAAACAAACCCAAACCATTTGGTCTATTTCATCCAAAAAATACTTGTAACTATCTCCCTTTATTTAGCAAAGACTGAGATGGTATATCTCCTACTTTGAATCACTGAGCAACATGAAATATCTGTGTTGTTGTTCTGGGGTTTTTTTTTAAGCATATAACTCAAGTGTTGACATTCTTTTGAAAGACCAATCTGACAATTAATATTTCACATTATTATCTTTAATACTTCTTAAAAATCAGAGTGAGGTGTGGAGATGACACATAACTAAAAAAGATGAAGAGAAATTTTCTTATTGCTTCTTCCAGAAAATAATGAAAGGGGCTGAATTCTTAGTGTCATCAGAGACTGCCAATGTGATCTAGGACAAACTTAGCAACTTCCTGTACCTCAGCTCCTAAGAGGGAAATTGTATAAAATAACATTTGCATTCTCACATGCTTTGTCTGTCCTTCCTCTTTAGATTTTTGGCAGAATGTCTGTAACAGTTTACACAGAGGAATCTTACCAAGATTTGGGCATCCATAGAAACAATAATATGGTATCTTTCAAACATTTGGTTGGTTTTTATTCCATAGGAAAAAAGGCTTATAACATGAATCTCATCTTTCTCATCTTTAGAGATGAGAAACCTTTGGATGTTGCTGGTACAGGCAGCTATAAATGGGATACTTCTATGATTCTCAGTGGCCTCTACCTAAAGTGGGTCTGCGATAGATGTCTTTAAATCCTGAGAGCAGTTCTGCCCATGCTAGTGCTGCAAGGGTACAGAGGACCTGGGAGAGAAAAATAAGAAGGTGACAAAGACGGTGAGAATTACCTGCCTTCCAGAAATCAGATGTTCAATAGATTAGGATTCATCACCCCAGGAACGATACACCTTAAGATGAGGATGTGTATGTCTAAGCAACCTTGAAGAGAGGAAGAAGGTGAGCAGAAGGCTGTTTCATTTTTTTTTTCACAACATCAGACCCAGATCTATCACGTGGATATTAACAGGCATAAACTTCAAAAATCCCTGCATGGTTGAGCTGTGGCACGTAGTGCTATTTGATATATAGGTATAAATGAGTAAAAGTTTATCAAACTAAGCAAGGAAAAAACCAACCTAACCAAATCTTTGTGATGCAAGTAAAGTCACAGTGAAATCCCCACACCACTGATGTTTTCAACCTATGAAATGTATGCTGGATGGTGTCACTGTTAGCAGGTTCCCTTTGCTTGCTCTGTGCTATCAGCCACTTTTGAGAGACAGCAGTGAGTGAAGTGGCTTAGGGAGAGCTGCTTTTGCAGTCAGAGCCTCACTTGGAGTCATCTTGTTTAGACAATGCTCAACCTGTTTTGCTTTTCTGTCTCACCAGAAATTTGTTGTTCTTCTTGGCTAGATGCTGATCAAAATAGCCATAAGACACTTTGGAAAGTTTAGTTGACCCTTGACTTCCCAGAAAGATCTCCTAGAAATATTTTTCTTTTATTTTAAATTTGTTCATTGTAATAGTTAGAATTTTAATATAACAAGTTGTTTCTAGTCAGATCTGGATGCCAGTCACAAAGTGTGTTTTTCAACCCCACTGTCTGTACTCTGATACACAATCTCTTTGCAGACACACCTCTCTTTTAACTTAGTGCTCTTGTGTTCTCTTTGTAGGTGCTCTTTTTACAGGAAAGCAGTGAGCTGAGAAAGGAACTGTGTGTTCACAGCTCTGCCTTCAGCCTCTATTCTTATTCAGTCTTCTACTTCCAATAAGTAAATGGAAACAAATGTCCTATGCATGCAAAAAAAAAAAAAAAAGAGGAAGGGTGTGACAGACATTGAGAGAAACCTTTGCCTCCCTGCAATTGTGACAGTAGAAAGCCTCACTCTGCAGTTGCATGTATATGATTTCTTACCTTATTAGAGCAGACCTGCCCCTCTCAAACACCAGAAAATGAAATAATTCCCTCTTCTTGCATTTTACTTCAACACTCCAAAATCACAGCCTTCTTAATGCTCTGTATCATTTTGTGTGCTGTGTCATGATTTGGACAACAGAGCTTTTTAGTGAGTCCTAGTAAAAAAAACAAAAAAAGTCTCATAAGTTTACAGAATAGAAGACCAAAGCGGAACTTAGGTAGGAGGCACCTCCTGAAGTTGATCAGTTTTGGTGGTGTATATAATGTCTGTAAGTGTGTAAGCAGCGGGACATGGGTTCATTGGAAACTCTTTGGGTCCAGAGTTTTCCTGTTATGACCACAGAATCACAAGGTCATTCTTTCACTTAAGCAGGTTTGCCCTATGCTGCAACTACATGCCAATTTAAAGGCACGAACTTAAGGGTGAGTTGTAAAGCACTGAAATAAGTTAAGTTTTCTGTTTACTAAGAAACCCACACAACAGCAGTCTTAAAATTACATTTCCAAGCTCACAATAGCTGAGGCTCCCACATTTTCTACTGAATAACTGTAAAAATGATTTCTGGATGGTTTGCTTGCTTAGAAATCAAACTGTTAGTGTGTATTCTTGACTATGACTTTAGAAATCCAAGTTTAGGTAAAACATTTTGAGCTACAAGCCAAAATCTTTAATAGGCAAAGCAAAATAAGTTTCAAGGAAAATGCAGGCTTAGTTCTATTATATCTGGAAACCAATTTCTTTTCTTGCTACCCACAAGGCTGTAAAAAGCTGTAGCTCTGCTTGGGCTACATTTCAAAGATATCTATCTATCTATCTATCTATATATCTGTGTGTGTGTGTATCTATATATGTATATATGTATCTTGCAGTCATCTATGTGTGTGTGTGTATATATATATATACATACAAATATATATATCTTGCAGTCATCTGTGTGTGTGTATATATATACACACATATATATATATCTTGCAGTCATCTATGTGTGCATATATATATAAATATATATAAAGAGAGAGAGAGAGAGAGAGAGAGAGAGATGACTGCAAGATACCAGAGGCACAGAGAGCCAAGTCCATGCCACACTAATTAGGAATACATTTTTTTTTCTGGAGGCAGTGTTTGTGGAGTTTAGAAACCAGTGGGCAATTTTACAGGCAGGTGATAGAATGTTATGGCAGGTTGCAGGGAGCTGGAGTTTTTCCTCTTGACAAATATTTCAATGACATTCTCCAATTAATTCTGAGAAGAGGACAAAGGAAAAAAGCCAGCTCTGGGAATGCATTTGCTTGCTCTTGGCTAGGCTGTTTAAAAGTTTAGGACTGCCTTTTACCTGTAAGTTATCACTTCCCATGATCTATTACCAGATCTGATCTTTAACTTTTTTCAACCCACCTCAGGAATTTGGTGATTTTTCTCCACACTTGGTGATAGCTATGCAAACCAAATAAGCAGCATAAACCAGTATGCTGTTATATAAAACTTACATAGTGTAATAGAAATTCCTTCCCACCTATGCCTGATCTGCACAAGCATTGTTGAGACAGGTTCACATCCATAAAGATTTATTAGTGGAGCCCACCTCTGATAGCCTGCATTGTCTCTAACTGAAAAAGTAGGGAAAAATTAAGCTAGGAAAAAATAGAAGTCAGAAGCAAACCCAAAAGCTCTCTTTGTGGCACTCACCAGGAAAGACAGCAACCAGGATTTCCAGACCTTTTCTGGGCATCCTTTGCTGTTTCAGCAGCTGGTTCCCCCCCATAATACTTTTTCCACAGTAACTGTAATTTACACCAGGACATGCTCAACCCTTCAACTGATTGTCACTAGTGACTGTTAGCGGTGACTGTTAGCGGTGACTGTTAGCAGTGATTGGAGCATACATTGATCAGGGTGGGGGCTATCTGGCCAGTTGCCTGTGTGCATATGGACGAGGCCTTGAGTGACCTGTGCTAGTGGGAGGTGTCCCTGCCTATGGCAGGGGATTTGAACTAGATAATCTTTGAGGTTCCTTCCAACCTTACCATTCTATGATTCTATGATTATTGTGTCCCTTGTACAAACCACAAATGATAACCAAAATGTAGTGAAAATGTGGGAAAAATGGACTGATGCTCTCACTGGTTGCAATCACTGGCCATGAAAACTCACCACAGAAACAGAAAGACTGTTGGGCTGTGCAGATGAAAGGCTATAGGGCTCTCAGCATGAGAATTGCAAGGTAGAAAGTGTAAGGGAAAAATACTGCTCCTAGGGATCTGAAAACATTTCTTCATCAGCCTGGATGGGAGGGTACAGAGCTGGGAGGGAAAGGCAGGCTGCAACTTGCAGAGAAAAGGCCCTTAGCCACACAAATCAGTAATGACATATTTTCCAAGCTTGGAAAGATATGACAGTGTGACATAGTGGCAGTCTAGAAGTCAAATGTGCCTCTGGTCAGCAAGAGACATTGGCTCTGGCTGCTTAGGACAAAAGATGAAGTTTCCAAAGACTCACTTCCACAGGAGACTGAATCACTTTGTCTTGTACAATCTAGGGCGCAGGCTGGTTGGTCACTTCGTCTCTCAAAGGCTATCTTCCTGCTGCTGACTTGAATGAAAACCAACCCCTTCTGCTCACCTCCCCCTTCTCCCCACTGTTTAAGTAACAGTTGAACCATCAAGTTTCCCCACTGCAGGGCACCAGACAAGACCAGCTGAGGGTATGGTGCTTCTGTGCTAAGTATGATAGCATAACAAACACCTACAACACAACAACAAAGCAGAAATGCGTCCTCTGTATTTCATTTTCTGATGGACTTTAGATTCTGTGTTGAGTTTCATTCAAGAGGGAGTAGCAGAGACTCCAGATTGCATATCTTAGCAAGGGAAAAATTCTCAATTTATCTTTTATTTCAGAGTGATTAGATGGGGCAGAAAAGGTCTTCAGTCCTTTATTTCAAGGCATGAGGAGGCTGTGGTCGAACTTGTTTCTTAACCCTCTGACAGTATTGATGATGCAACACAGCAGTGAGAACAAGGAGAAAAACCCAGGAGTGCTCTCTTCTTTTATTGGTTGGGTTTTTATTGGGTTTTTTTTTTGGTGGGTTTTTTTGTGTGTGTGTGGTTTTGGTTTTTGGGTTTCTTTTTGTTGGGGGGGGGGGCTTTGTTTTGTATTTTGGTTTTGGGGTTGGGTTTTATTTTTGTTTTGTTTTGTTTTTCCAGTTTTGCTTTGGTCTGGTTTTGGTTGTTCAAATTTTTTTTTTAAGTTTATTTATTTATTTATTTTACAAGAGAAGTTCTCTACCAAGATTTAATTTGTTTTACCTTATGTGCTCATAAATGCAGGAAGAAAGTTAAAAGCACAACAGCTAGGAGAGAAGAAACTTTTTGCCACTGAGCAAAAGATAGAGAAGAGATAATAACTGAACAAAAGAGCTATAATTTACTTATTTTGAAGGTCTATTAAGACCTCACTGTTGGGAATCACAGCAATTTATTTATTTTTATTGCACTGACAAGCACCCCATCTTTTAAGACTTCTATGCTCTGCCACAAAGTCAGTTTGTGCACCACAACATTACAAAGCAATTATTACCCTTTACTGTCTGATGATTATTTATTGCACAGGTCAGGTGGAAGAATTCAGCAGTCGTCATTCCAACTCTCTCCTCTACCCCGATTTAACCCACTGTACACTGCTGCAATAATCAGCCAGGAGGGTACCTGTGGGTGGGGGCATGCAGGCTGTGCACATCCCATAGTGATCACACTGCAGCCTGGATACTAAAAGAGCACATGGTCTCATCTAGTGTGTACAGGCACAGGGATTTTAGTTATCTCTTGGTTAGCCTGAGCTTCTCCACCATGATCTGAGGGGATTAATATGTATCCTGAGTGCCAGACCTCTTGCTGCTCTACAGTGAACGCCTCTGGGTGCTTAAAGTACAGTCTCAGAAGGAGCCTAATCCAGTCCTTGTCAGCTGGCAGAAAGCTTCTTCTGATACCATGGCTTGGCAAGCTGGCACTCGATGGGCGTTTAGGAGAGGTGCATGAAAGGAGGGACAGAGGTGTTAAAATGAAGCAGCATCAGATACACTTCTCTGGTAGTAGCAAAGATCTCGATCTAGGTGCCACTCAATGCTGCTGCTGCTGCTAGGGTCTGAACCTGGCTGTTGGGTCCTGTTTTGGGGGAGAATTGCTTGGCTGGAAAGTAACAACATCGCTGCTTTTGCTTTGAAGTGATGAGTATGTGCCAGTGGCAAAAAGGGAGAAAGGCTGCATGGTTTTTGCTCTCCCACTGTTCCTTGAAGTCTCTTGTGAATTGCACAGCAAGGAAAACAAGAGATGGTCTTTGCTTAGATAAGCATTCTCCAAGCAAATTTACAAAATAATGACCTAGCTTTTTGCATTCCTATAGGAAATTCTGCCATCCCAGGTTCATCCCTGCAGTTCTGCATGCTGAACAGCAAGGATCAGACCCTTTTGTAGATAGCTCAGCTCATGAATAGCAGAGATTTGGTAAAATACTCATATTTAAACATACATTTTTCTTTTACTGCTTGCTGCATTAGTACCTACCACCCCTAAACCCTCCACTTTTTCCACAACACAGCAGATCATGTCTTAAAATTGCTCTTAAGATGATTATGCTATCTACCTGACAGTAAGGAAGGAAGGCCTTAATTGGAGAAATCATCTGAAAATCAAATAATTATTTTCTTGGTATTTCTTTGGGAAAAAAAAAAAAAGATTTTTACCAACAGTGCTCCACTATTGGAAAAAAAATAAAAGGCTATAAATACTGTAATTAAGCATCTAACTCAAGGGAGTGATATTTTTTTCTGAAAACAAGTAAAAGATTATTATTTTATTAAAAATGGCAGTCTGGTAACCATAGCTGATAGGAGACAGTGAGCAAAAGATGGGAGAAGGAGAGAGGAAAGTTTCTCTCTTCAGTCTACATCCAGTAGACTGAAAACAGAGGACCCTTCCATACAGTTTCTTTCTTACTACTTTCTTCCATACAGTTCTCCCTTCTACCATACACTTCTCATCTTTCTTCCAAAAGACACAGCCCAGACAGTCATCAAATGGCATCATCTGCTCTTTAAGTCTCTGAGTAACTGGATTACACGATCACCTGAAGTCCCAGTCACATGCAGAGCTACAGTTCTTTGCAGTGAGGGTGGTGAGACACTGGCACAGTCTGCCCAGGGAGGTTGTGGCTGCTCCCTCCCTGGAGGTGTTTAAGGCCAGGCTGGACAAGGCCTTGAGTGACCTGTACTAGTGGGAGGTGTCCCTGCCTATGGCAGGGGGTTGGAACTCGCTGATCTTTGAGGTCCCTTCCAACCTTTCCCTGCTGTGATTCTATGATTCTATTTTGCTTGGTATTGAACATCCTCTACAGGAGAGCACTGCTGTTCTGAACAGTGTGCACTCTGTTTCTTTTGTGGGTGTTATCTCTGACCACAGGGCACAAACAGTTGTCAAGCTATATGTAAAGAATAGGTGCAGAACCAACCCTCACAATTCTGTGATATTTTGGATGGCTGCCCTCCGTGCTCAGCCTTGCTACGAGCTTCTGCCATTCCCCAGGGTACTGGTGAACACGTTTGTTTGCAAGCAAGTCATCTGATCAGGCTGCTGTGCTGGAGCGCGGCGCTAACACAAACGGTTATTATGGGTCGTAATTGTAGGCTTCTATGCAGGCAAATGGCTATAAATGAGAGACTGTCATTAACCTGAAACGTGATACAATTTTTTGGCTTTCCAGTAGCCACAAAGAAAGTTGTGTGAAAAGGGGTTTTTCTGAGAACAGACATTCCCTTAGCCCTGAGGGACTGGACACTGATCTCATGAAACAGCTGATGCTCTTTTTTGCTTTCTTATCACTGAAATAAAAAGACCTATGCTGAACAATCTGCAAATTGTCATTAATTTGTCCGTTGGATATTTTCCCTCTGTGTTTTGAATTGTCTGCCTGCAAATGTGCTGGCTAAGCTTAGCAGTTTGATTAATAGTTTCAGTGATCGTGTCGAGGCCAAAAGATTCTTCTAAGTTTTTCACGTTCGGCGTTGAGAATTTGGTAGTTTTTTGAGTGTGACTTTTTGCTTAAGTCACGTGGCATAACTTCCTACCTCTAATTCAATGACCTGATATTTATAAGTAAAAGCTGAAGGTGCTCTAGGTGGCAGGACAGGCTGGCCAGCAGCCGTTCCTTTTTGCTTTAAGAGCTAAGAGCAGCATAACTAAAGGGCACTGGTGCCAAACCAGAAAGATACTGCAGAAAAGACAAAACCAGAAGGGTGGACTGCTCAGCAGGGATTGCATTTATTGTCCCTTTTCCCACAACAGGCAATTATTGTGAATCTCTGGTGCCCGACTCCATACCTCATCTGGTTCTCAGTGATGGATTGCAGCAGGACCTTTTGGTTCAATACCTCCAAACACAATGCTGCTATGTTACTGTTTAAGACTAGAGAGGGCATTATTTTGCATTGTCCACTTTTCTTTTTAAAGGGAAAGGCAAATACCTTTTAAAGAAGCATTAAGGCTGAGTGTGGGTCCATGCCGTAGCTATCTTTGGAATGATGATGGTCAGTACTAGAAACTACCTTTGGGATATTTACTTTGCTTACACCAGGACTGCTGCCACATGGGATAGAAATTATGTTGCATTTCCTCCACCCTGGCAGCAGCACAGGGTTCAGTCCACTGCAAAAATACGAAGCTGGCTGACAGTGTGTCTCCCAAGGGAAATTGTATGATCCCAAGACAGGTCTGACTCCATAGAAAGTTAATTTCTGTCTTGTTATTTCCTTCACTTCAATATCATCATCATCTTTCTTGGATTCTTTGGACCTGCAAAGCAAGCAAAAAGATTCTAGTCTTAAATCACTTCTATTGGATTAATATTGCCTTTTTTTTCCATATCACCTGTTGTCTCTTTTGTTCACTATATAACAGATGCTACTGCACTTCCATTCACTTTGAGTAAATATATCACTGTTGAAATGCCCCAGAAATGTTTGTCATATCAACTACTACATACCGTGAGTGACAGTTCCCAGGCCTGGCACGAAATACTAATAGAACAAAACATTATCTAATCTAAGTGAAGACTATAAAATTTTGCATAATATCTCACTTGGATTTCTTAACATCTCTTCTTCCACACATATGACCTGTTTGTCCATGCTGAAGATAGAGGACAGCAGGTATTCTTAAGAAGCATCGGTCAGACACATGGAAATAAGCACCACCTCCAGGTTTACTAATTGTTATGCTACCACCTCTAGGTTTACTAATTGTTATGCCTTCTGTGATTAAAATTGCTAGTGGTATCAGTTCTTATGTGATTGATTTTACACTGATTACCAAGTCACAATTCTAAGAGGCAACCTTCCACTTAACTGCGGATCGATGAGCTAAGCGCATGGTTTTCCCATGAAGCATGAAATATAAATAATTACTGTATGTCAGCAAGCATGATTGCTATATTCTCAGATAGGGGCATCTGTGATAGCTTAGCATTATGAAAGTGCTTCAGACACGTAAAGCAATGATGAAAGAGAGCATAGGATACGTGCAGGACAACAGGGAACTATAAATAGTGAAGTGTCTTAATTAACACGTCTAGAGAGAACCTGTTTGAGATTTGACATCTAAAGAGCCTATTCTTCATTTGGTGTACTTTGTTAGCACGACAGGGCTTATAAAAATCCATTTCTCTACATCAGAGTAAACAAAGGCAGAAGAAAGAATAAGTGGCTTCTGTCTAGAACCCAGATGACCTGACTTTGAATTCAGCACCATTTTACATGGAGGGTGGGGTTTTTTTTGGTTGTGGGGTTTGTTTTTTGTTTGTTCATTTGTTTGTTTGGTTTTTTGTGTGTGGGTTTTTTTGTTTGCTTGTGGTGGTGCATTTTTTTTTTTGTTCGTTTTTTTGTTTGGGTTTGGTTTTGGGTTTTTTGTTTGGTTGGTTGGTTGGTTTTTTTTAATAGAGAATGTAGGGTATTTGCTCACATCAGCCAGGACTGAAGGAAAAATATTATGTATAATTGCAGAGTGAGACAGGTTAAAACATCACCCATCAGGATCATTTAATCTCTGTTATTTTTCTCTGTTCTTACTCTCATGTCAGTGCTGCCTTTCCCTCCACCTCAGCTTCTGAACTTGTCCTTCCTCTGACAGGATGCACAATAGCCAGAGCAGTATAAATCAAAGCCTAGAATCAGGAAAATTAGAATAGATTGGAAGTGCCAGCTCTTCAAGAAGGAAAAGAAAAAAAAAAAAAGAAAACAAGACTGCAGGAGATCAGAAGAGTGATTGCAGCTTCATTATGAGGGCCATTGTACCATCGGAACAGGTTATTGCCTGTCACAAGCTGGTTTGATTTTCCAGCTCCTGACTGATGCAGAGCTTTATCTGAAATAAATGCCATCTATCCACTTACTTTATAAATCTCCCCACTCTAGTCACATTTAATGTTTACAAGTCTTCACATTTTTCAAGTGAAATATAATTTTATAGTTGTGATATCTTTATTGTAAAGCAGCTGAGAAGAGGTTGAGGGCTACACAGGAACTCTTACTGGTCCATGTTGAGCTGTGACAGAGAGAGAATTAACTCTGTCATCTCAAAAGGCAGACTGATGAGACTTCCATACTGGGCACTTAACATAAACTGCTTCCTTAATCTGTGTCAGGTTCAGACATTAACAATGAAAGCATACCAGTGGTCAAAATACTCCAGTACTTGAATGTTTAAAGACAGAGCTATTTAAGGAATTTACTTAGCAGCTTAAAAAATGAACAAACAAACAAAAAACAAACAGATTTCTTCCCAAGAATTTCATAGTAGCAAGTTTTTAAGAATGGAAAGGTTTCAACACCATGTTATTGGGAGTTTTAGATTTCAAGAGAGTTGTAGAGAAATATCTGGATCAGACATGAGTAAAGCAGATTACTGCCTGAATGCTGTCTCTTTCTCTGCTAAGAACTTTCACTGACAGCAGCATACTAACTTTTGCTTCAGGGGGGAAAAGATCTCTTTAGGATAATTTGTTGTTTGTTCTGGTTTGTATGTTGGTTGGTTTGGTTGGTTGGTTGGTTTGGGTTTGGTTGTTTTGTTTTTTTGTTGTTTTTTTTTGGGGGGTGGGGGTGGGGAGGGGTTGGTTGTTCATTTGTTTGAAATTAAAAAACCTGTATGAAACAGTAACTGATCTTTATATTAGCAATAGCTGTAATTGTTAGAGCTACAGAGCCAGTACACTACACCTGGGCCTGTTATTTAGAAGTTGCATTTGGTTGTAACCGTAGCAATATTTGCAAGATAGCTCACGAAATAGTGGGAAGACTTATTCTCCCTGTGCTCTGTAAATAGCAAAGTGCTTCAGGTTATTCTTTCTGAGCAGCTGCAGTATTTAAAGCAGCCTCAGTGTCCTTAGCCTGAGGTGGAGTGGGTGTTTTTCTCCTGTTGACAGAGTTTTGAAACTGTCACTCTGACAAGCGGTCCCTGGGTAGGAGATCTGCATGAGTAACAGTGGTTTGTTTAAGCAAGGACTGCAGAACTGGATTCCTTAACTGCAAATAAGGAGCTTGCTTTGCATGAACTGTGTCTGCCTCCAGACAATGAGGGAGTGTTCCACCTCTGATTTCCTGCCCGTGTGTTGTAATTTTGTGGAGGAAGGCTGCTAATGGCATGAGACAGGAATTAGTGTTTTTAGAATATGCATAATGTAAGTGTACATCTGCAAGGAAAGCACAAGAAAATACACTACTGTTCAGTACTGGCTCACTGTAAAAGTTAGTAGTGAACAAACTGGTTAGGTTCAGTTATGCATCGGTGTTACTGCACCACTACTGGTTCCATTAATCATAACACTTTTAGTGCACAGCTAGTTTTGGAAGACAAGAAGTTCACTTTATGTTTTACAAAAGGTTGCTTGAGACTAAAACAATCTTATTTTGCTACTTTAATGAAATGTCACAGGGGTGTTCTAGGCTAAAATGTCACTAACTGCATGATCATGCTGAATGGACCAGCCTAAATTGAAAGCTCGTGGCAACAGCAGGAGTCCAAAAATTCAGTGAGTTTGTTTCATGTACCTGTTTCTCACCTGAGACATATGTAATGAAAGAATAAGATTTCATCTCTGTTTACCCCTACTGAATGTTTAGATTTAGGACTAAATATTACCATTTCAGTTAAAATTTTAACCCTTTCCATTTATACTGCCTAAATAATTTTTAAGACTGAGCTGACACCCTAGAGGAAAGCAACTTTCTGTTTCATNAGCCTGTCCTCATAGCAGAGCTGCTCCAGCCCTCTGAGCATCTTCATTTCAAACTCAGTCTTGTTTAAACAGTTTGCCTCTTTCAGTTTTGGGCCTTATCATCTTTCTTTATGCATTAAACTTCCTCATTAGTATATGTATTATGGAATTACTGCTGTCTCTAATGAAAGTATTTTAGAGCAGAGGGGATTGACTTCTTTTCAGATACACTAAGCACATAATAGGAGAGGAAGATAAAAATTAAACAGCTCAAACTCCCAATATCTGTCATTTATTTGTACTTCAAAAAATGAATGCAAAAAAAAAAACCAAAACACACGAGCTCAAAAAAAGTTATTATTTTAATATACTTATTAAAGATTTCCCTTCAGTGAAATATTTTATTTTGTAACAGCTAAAAATTCTAGTGGAATACATCTGCCTGGCTTCAAAACCAAAGCAAAACCAACCAACAAACAAAAAACCCCAACAAACACCAACTAAATGCTTCATTGGAAATTCAAAACAATCCATTTTTGGCCAATTCATTGAAGCTTAATATTGTTTTGTGAGAGGACAGTGCCAGCTCAGCAGGTGTATGAATGAGGTATATGTGGAGAAATCAAATACAATGCCAAACCAAATTACTGGAAGCAAAAAGAAGATAATAAGGACATATATACCTCAGGAGATAACTGGAATGAAAATGTTGCTACTGTGACATAGCTCATTAAATGATAAGATTATGACCAAAAAGCTTGATATTTTTCTCAATTTTTATTTGTGTTTGGTTGGTTTGGTTTGGTTTGGTTTTGGATCTATTTACACTTGGGTTGCCTTGCAATTTCCTATGCAATAGATATTTTAATCTAATTTGTTGTAAATATATGAAAATTTCTCACAACAACCTGTATCAATTTGCTACAAATACACTTTCTGAGCCTGAAAACACTTTTGCATGTATAACTTCAAACAGAAATACTTTTTGTGCCTTCTATGAGACTGTGCATGTGTTTGTGGCCACCAGGTATGTACAAGTTTAAAAGCAGCCCTTTTCCTGGGGAAAGTCCTTAAGGGTGATCGCTCTTCTATTGATATCATCATAAAGCATAACTACTTGTGTGGAATGAAGTCACTGTGATTATCTAGCTGTGTGAGAGCTTGCATTGTAAGTTAATTTTCTTCAAATTGTCACTTGGTTCAGTTTCTTTCACTACATGAAGACATGGAGGGGGGAGGTGAGGGGTGGGGGAAGAGTATTTTCTTCCAATAAGCTTTCCCTTTCTTTATGAGCAGTAACATGCAGCAGCTGCTTATATCCTACTTAATTTAAACAACATACTCAACTGACATCCTGCAACTGGGTTTTGACATACTTTGGTCAGAAAAACTAGTGAACATAGGAGAAAACAGAGCAGGCTGGCAAGCCATTGCTTGAACCAAAGGTGGTAGGAGAGGCAGACTGTGGAACATATCCTCCTTACTGGAAACATGAAGGTACAAGAGACATTTTTGGTGTGGAAGGATCTGACAGTGTTGTAAAGTGGGACCAATGATCGGAGGGGAATAGGACAACATGAAACAAAATGCTGGCTTACAAGCAGTATCAGCAGGAACATTGTCCAATGCAAGAGACAGGATAGACAATAGAGATGGAGAGAATAATGTTGAAACAACACTCTTGGCTCCATGAAAACCACAGCCATCCACACAATGTTGCTGGTTTATGGCTTCTGCTATCTCACTGGCTCTGCAATAGTAGGTAGGAGCAAGCTGAAGGGGAGAGACTCTAGCACAATCAAATCTGTTTCTTCAACAAATAACTCAGTCTTGAAATCTATTTTCTGGTTGCAGCTGAAAGAAAATCATTAGAGGATCTAGAGGAGGTCATACATTATATATATATATGTATATATGTGTGTGTGTATATATATATAATTGTATGTATGTATATAATTGTATGTACGTATGTATGTGTGTGTGTGTGTGTGTGTATATATATATATAATTGTACCCTTGCAGAAGTTATCTAGATTACACAATTTTGTAAACATGATTTCAAACCAGTTAGTTATGCCTCTCTATTCTGTGCTAAAATGACTTACTGACACTTCCATTTTTGCTGCATGCAAGGAAAATGTACAGGAAAATAAACAAAAACATCAAAATGCTTCCTAATATCTGGCCATAAAGAATTTAAAGACAAAGGTATAGGTTAAGAAGACATAATTTGAGAGAACCATTGCATCCTTCCAACAAAACACATGCAAAACAGTTAAGTGAGAGTCAAACTCTGATTTACCTCTTCAACTCTATTTAGCTGTCAGTCATTTCTTCTTCAGCTTCAAACTAGGCTACTATTTTGAGTAGTATTCACAATAAGGTTGTGAATGTTCTCTAATTTACCACTGCTTGCATTTCCCTCCCTCTTTTTCCTCTCAATTTTTTTCATCTGTTGCATTTTTGGTTTATGTTTCTTTTCTATTCTTATTTTTCAGGAGTTTTTTTTTTTTTTTAAGTTCACATACAAGGATTTTTTGACCCTTTTCTCCACCTTCCTATCTCATGTCTTATTCACTCTAAGTGTTCATTCATCTGTGGAGATTTTGCAGAATGAATGAAATGGCACATTTCTAACCTCTGATTCTTTGCTGTGAGTGTCAGAGGGAACACTAAAACCAAGTGAAGCAGCTAGAATTCAGTATACAAATCTAGGGCTTGTTCTTTGTTTTACTTTTAATGTATGTTCTTGAAAGCACAATGCAACTTTCATTTTCATTTTCTGGCTCTCCATTTTTCTACGAGCACTGAGAATTTCAATATTCCAACTCCTGTCACACAGGGTAACTGAAACAGACATATCCCCAGACTACTTAGATCTTTGTTTCCAACAAAGGTGCACCAGCTCTGTACATTATATACTATGCCTTTATGTCATACTCACAGGTAGACAGTGGTAAATGGAGTCCAGCCTCAAACCCACTGACATTACCAACCTCCATAGTGCTTGGAGCAGCCTCACTGTTTGCACAGCAGTAGCTATGCTGCTGTTACAGCTTTTGTCCAAGTACTTGCACTTATATTTCTCTCAGGAGTATCTGGACATAAGAAGAAAATAAAAGCAATCTGTCTCTGTCACATTGTCATCTACACACAACAGTATCAGATGCCAGACAAACAACCTTATCCTGTCTGTTCCCACCACCCTTGCACCTGCAGAGAACAACCTACCAGCAGTGGTACCAATTGCAATAATATAACGAACACTACATCAGACAAACTGGCAATTTCAGACCAGAGGGGCTTCAAAGTTCTTACACAAGAAGCATTCCAACATGAAGAGCATTCCAACTGAAGAGCAGCCAGTGCCTAGATCAGAAGTGAGAGCAGGCATGTGTCTGTTCCATTTAAGCTGGTACAGAAGAGTTTTTGGGTTTGTGATACTGCCCTGGGCTGCCCAGACCTATTGTACCCACCTGATACTGTCTCTGTGAGTGTTTCCATGTTAACCTGTTTAGATCAATGACTTGGTTGCCCAGAATATGCCACAGTAGAGCTGGCATTGGATGATTTCTTCCCAGTCATCATCCCCTGGGGATGAACGGAAGAATCTGATGTAGAAAAGGGAGGGGAAAATAAATCTCAAAGCCCATGCTGCTCTGGAAATAAAAACCACCTAATATTCTTTACATTTTCATCTGTTATGATCTTGATGTTCTCTACAGCAAAAGGTAATTCTTCTATGTATTTATAGGCAGATCTAAAAACAAAGCAAAAAAAAAAAAAGGGGGGGGGGGAACAAAAGACCCCTACAACAAAACACAACAAAACCCATGTTCTTTATTCTTCCATTCGCCTTTTGTATTCTCATTTTTGTTCTGCATATGTGTATGAATTCTCTTCAATTTTAACTGAAGAAACTCCTGGAAGACTTAGAAGTAAAAAGATGAATCTTAACTCATTGCTTGCTCTTCACTTAGTGGTGTTCTTCAAAAGGAGAATTTTCCTTGTTAATGCTAAAGTTTGAATAAAAATCTTTTTGTCATCCATGGCTGCTTGCAGCTAGAATCCTTTACTTGAAGTACAGTGGAAACAAGTATTCCAGTCTACCAGAAACTACAGAGGAATTAGTTTGGTCTTTTGATTGGAGAAGGAAAATAGCTCACAAGATAATTGAAGTCTGTGGGCAAAATAAACACCTACACAGATTTACAGAGAGCTCTCTACTGAGGAGAATGGCTTTTTGCTATGTTTGGGAATGACCTGGCAGCTGGTAAATGACACTTCTGTGTAACATGTTATCCTGCTGTTTACAAAAGAAAAAAACTCCAGAAAATTACTTAAAGCCTGGGATAGCAAAAAGCCCCACAAGAGCCAGGCTAATTAAACACCTTTAAGGACTTTCTTTTTCCAGGATATTACCATAAGACTGCATGCTGCCCAAGATGCTTTTTGACAAGATGCAAAATATTTCATAGTACTGCTTAACTAACTCTGCAATGCAGTTGTAGGAATTAGGATGACAGTGGCAGGAGCAATGAACATCTGCCCTGTTTTCTGTGTTGGTACACACTGAGCTAAGTTGCGTTCTGAATGTCATGATGTTATCCTGTATTCTGCCAGGCTCTTCTACTCAATTTCCTCTGATATGCACAGCTGCCTGTCCCAAAGATGCTATATTTCTTGGGAGCTTGTTCAGAGAGGAAATCAGGTTTCCACCCATTTAGCTGGTAAAAATCAGTTCTTTGAATACNAAGGCCAGGTTGAGTGACCTGTACTAGTGGGAGGTGTCCCTGCCTATGGCAGGGGGTCAGAACTAGCTGATCTTTGAGGTCCCTTCCAACCTAAACCATTCTATGCTCCTGAAAATTACTCAAGTTTCCTGAGCTTGGCATTGCAGCAGTGACACAAGAGAGTAGTATGTGTTCCCTCACCTTCTTCTCTAACTAGTTTCTTTCTGACACCATGACTGTTTGCTAGTTGAACAAATGAGAAAAAAAAAATTAAAAGTTGTCTAAGAAAGAAAACTTTAAAGCCATTAATCAAAATCCTGCTGTTTAAAGCTGTTTGTTCTTCAGGCAAGATCATATTTTTCTATAAAAGGTAAAGTNTGGGAATGACCTGGCAGCTGGTAAATGACACTTCTGTGTAACATGTTATCCTGCTGTTTACAAAAGAAAAAAACTCCAGAAAATTACTTAAAGCCTGGGATAGCAAAAAGCCCCACAAGAGCCAGGCTAATTAAACACCTTTAAGGACTTTCTTTTTCCAGGATATTACCATAAGACTGCATGCTGCCCAAGATGCTTTTTGACAAGATGCAAAATATTTCATAGTACTGCTTAACTAACTCTGCAATGCAGTTGTAGGAATTAGGATGACAGTGGCAGGAGCAATGAACATCTGCCCTGTTTTCTGTGTTGGTACACACTGAGCTAAGTTGCGTTCTGAATGTCATGATGTTATCCTGTATTCTGCCAGGCTCTTCTACTCAATTTCCTCTGATATGCACAGCTGCCTGTCCCAAAGATGCTATATTTCTTGGGAGCTTGTTCAGAGAGGAAATCAGGTTTCCACCCATTTAGCTGGTAAAAATCAGTTCTTTGAATACATTTCACCTGGTAGGAAGAACAATCATTATTTATTGAAAGAAGAAAGTGATAAACAAGTTATCTTCCAATATTTTGCTCTATTTTTTTTTTCCTATTTTTGTCCTGTAACACATCACAGCCCTTAAATATAATTGTTTTCTCCATTTTAATCAGTTTATCTTTTAGGTACGACATTAGTCTGCCTTCTTGTCTCTTCCTTCTAGCTTTTAGACAAAATTGTTATGAGCTAAGAAAAAGAGAAGAAAAACATTAAAGAGAAAAAAAGATCAGTGTACTCTACACATCCATATTTAACTCAATGCGTTCTGCAGTAAGCAGCATATGGTTTTGACTGGGTAGGACTCCTGCCCTTGGATTGGTCCTTCTGAGATTGTTGTTTATGTGTACCAGACTTGCAAAAAATAGGAGAAAATAGGAAGTCTCATACACTAGACAAGCAGCACATGTTGGAGCACCTCTGCTATGAGGACTAGCTACAAGTGTTGGGGCCCTGCAGCCTGGAGAAGGCTTTGAGGGGACCTTGTAATAGCCTTCCAGTATCTGAACAGGGCTACAGGAAGGCTGGGGAGGGACTATTGACAAGGTCTTGCAATGACAGGACAAGGGGCAATGAGTTTAAACTGGGAAAGGGGAGATTGAAACTGGGTGTTAGGAGGAAGTTCTTTGCAGTGAGGGTGGTGAGATACTGGCACAGATTGCCCAGGGAGGTTGTGGCTGCTCCCTCCCTGGAGGTGTTTAAGGCCAGGTTGAGTGACCTGTACTAGTGGGAGGTGTCCCTGCCTATGGCAGGGGGTCAGAACTAGCTGATCTTTGAGGTCCCTTCCAACCTAAACCATTCTATGCTCCTGAAAATTACTCAAGTTTCCTGAGCTTGGCATTGCAGCAGTGACACAAGAGAGTAGTATGTGTTCCCTCACCTTCTTCTCTAACTAGTTTCTTTCTGACACCATGACTGTTTGCTAGTTGAACAAATGAGAAAAAAAAAATTAAAAGTTGTCTAAGAAAGAAAACTTTAAAGCCATTAATCAAAATCCTGCTGTTTAAAGCTGTTTGTTCTTCAGGCAAGATCATATTTTTCTATAAAAGGTAAAGTCTTAATAAGTCAGGACTCTTGTGAAAATTGTGGGTGTTCTGAGATCACTGTTACATTCCCATGGAATCTACATGTGAGGAATAATGTCCTACCTAAAACAGACTTCTAATTCTAACAGCTTTTGATAGTGTAATAGATAGAACACAGTTTGTCACAGTATCGTGTGACTATCTTGAATCTGAAGTTCAGCCTTTCAGCACACAAAATGGCTTGTGCTCTGCTTGAGACTTTTTCCATAAGTAGATGCTCAGTTCTCTGGCATTAAACAAATTACCAGCACACTGAGGAGTCAGCTGGCAAGGAGTTAAAAATCTCAATGTGAAAGATAATCTTTTGATCTTTTTGAAACCAGGGTATTCCTTGATTAAGATCAAACTGTGTCTCAGTGCAAAAGGTAAACTCATCAAAGAGGCAAGTTTTTATAGTTGATCTCCTGCAGGATTTCTGCTTTCAATATGTAATGATGCATGTGCTAGAAGTTCTTTCCAAAGAGTTGTCTGGTTTATGTCCTTGAAGGAATTGACCACTCTTGGGCTGATGTGATGGTTTGGGAGTTCCCCGCCCCACTACGCTATGAAAATCACCCAGACTAGATTCAGCTGGCCAGAAATTAAGGACTGAAGCCATATTTACAGCTCAGCACAATGTACAAGCAGATATATACACAATAGACATGAATATCTACTTAATATACAAGTTAAAGGTAATACAGAAACACAACACCCATCACAGAAATCAGAGTCCACAGGAGGGGCTCCCAACTACCCTTCCACCTTCTTTCCACCCCTCTACCTTATCCCAGGGTCTGCCTTACGTGCAAGGTGAGTTTGGAGGATCAGCAAGGGGGTTAGAAGCAGAATGATTAGTTGAGTTACTCAGCAGAGAGAAGACTCACCAGAGAGCGAGACTCTTTATCTTATCTATATTTATGTCCTTGTTTTTATACGTCTCAGCAAGCCTATGAGTGAAGTAGACATCACCATTGTTTTTCTTTTCATAGCCTATAATCTAATTTTTCTCATTAAAATATTCCAATTAGCCTCAAACCAGCACAGCTGGGGCAGGATTGGCTCTTAAGTGCAAGCAGGTAGTCTCTGATTTTGCAAACATATTCCTCTAGTGGCTGAAACCTCTGAATTTTCTGTGGATAACTATCAGGGTAGTAATATTTTAGAGTACTGCTCTATGTAAAACTTTTCAGGATCCAAACTGTCTCGTCTCCTTTCGTGAATATATCTGACAACAATTTGTATCACAGTGATGATGTCTCCAATTACACAATACAGTGTGGACTGAATTATTTCGGACCTCTCTTTTCTCTTGGCTTCTGTCACAGTGCTGCCACATAGCTGCTTGGTTTCATAAGGCAATTAAAGCAATTGCAATAAACCATTCATCATTTCAGTGTTGGCTATAACCTCTTGATGGAAAAGGGTGTGGGGCAGTGTTTGGGAACGGGCAGTTTGCATGGTCAGTTGCAAAGATATTAGATAATGTCAAAATCATGTAAGAAATGATGGATTGTGCTGTCCCTTAGAAAGATTTTAGCTGTGTGTTGGTCTTTATTTGTCTTCAGATAAATGCTGCCCCTTAGAAGAATCATTTCATTTTTGACACAGTGCAAAAACTATATGACTCAGCAGAGTGCAATGCCCTCTAGGTACAATATCCATCAGCAACTATTCATTAGTTCAATAGTACACAGTACACAGCTCACATCAAATAAATTCTGCCTAGCTTTACCCATTAGGTGGGAATCTCAAGTCATAAGTAGCTGTCATGGGTGAAATCTTCTTTCCACAGAGCCACTTTCACCTCTGCTTGCCACAAACTTCATCTTATGCCTTTGTGGACAGGTAGTATCGGACAACACCTTGCTCTAAGTTAAAACAAACCAGCAGACAGACACCCCCAGGATTCCTTAGAGATAAAGGGATTTTTTGATCTTGTATAAAACAAGCCTTTGCCATGTTGATCATAGAATCATACGGTAAGGTTGGAAGGGACCTCAAAGATCAGCTAGTTCCAACCCCCTGCCATAGGCAGGGACACCTCCCGCTAGTACAGGTCACTCAAGGCCTCGTCCAACCTGGCCTTGAACGCCTCCAGGGAGGGAGCAGCCACAACCTCCCTGGGCAACCTGTGCCAATGTCTTACCACCCTCACTGCAAAGAACTTCTTCCTAATATCCAGTTTCAATCTCCCCTTTGCCAGTTTAAACTCATTGCCCCTTGTCCTGTCATTGCAAGACCTTGTAAATAATGCCTACCCAACCTTCCTGGAGGCCTCCTTCAGATACTGGAAGGCTACTATAAGGTCTCTTGGAAGCCTTCTCTTCTCCAGGCTGCAGGGCCCCAACTCTCTCAGGCTGTCCTCATAGCAGAGCTGCTGCAGCCCTCTGAGCATCTTTGTGGCTTCCTCTGGACCCGCTCCAACAGTTCCATGTCCTGGTCTCCAGGTGGACATTGTGCCCTTGATCACCACTCTCTGCATGCGACCATCCAGCCAATTCCTTATCCAGTGAATGGTCTACCCATCAAGTCCATGTTTTTCCATCAAGTTCGCCACAGAAACCCATGCAATTTTTTTTACTCCAGTTCTTAAAGCTAGAGTTCCACCTTGATAATTTTTTTTTTTAAATACTAATGAGTTTCTGACATGTCCCTATAATGAGTAACTTTACATAGGCAGGAGAGGCTTGTCTTGGCAGGACTTTCATCTTACATGCATAACTTCCACCCAAGAGCTTTCACTTCTGCAGTGATTATAAAAATTGCTATTAGAGAGCTTTCATCTTGTCTGTGCTGAATTCCCTCCTGTTACTACCAATAATTACAGGAAGGTCTTCAGTAGCTTTTTAGGGAAGCCTTTGAGGCTGATTTCCTGAGATTTTGGGAATCTCTTGCTTTTGTAGTCTTTGGTTTGCTCTGTTAAGGCTCAACACTTCCAAAGATCATGTTAAATTCTGTATTATGTTTAGTCACATGCCATTGTGATACTAGAAATAGTTTACATTTTCATGATATTTATCATATTAAGGGAGTAATACAATATATTACCAACTGAATCAACTTCAGTGCACTGAACACTCCCCACTGCATTGTATTCAGTACACTTCTGGAGTGAAACATGCCAGCTGGTTCAGAGTACTTAGCAGAATTACATGTTATCAGAGGGGAACTAGAGTATGCTATTTCGTTGCAATGGCAGGTAGAATTTTAAATATTGGAATTTAATTATGCAAGTCATATTAGGGTAGCAGTCCTCTACCTCCTTTAATCCAGGTCATTAGCATTGAGAGAAGAGACTCCTGAGTGAAGCACAATTACTGGTAATTAACTGTTGGTGATACCGGTGGTCTCTGGAGGCAGTTTTATCCAGACCTTGTGATGTTAAAAGACAAAAACCCCAAACCAGAACCCTTTAAAGGAACAAGTGAGGAACAAAATAAACCTACTTTGAGAAAAATCTTTCACATATGTAATGGAGGGGTAATTAATTGATGACAGTTATGATTTTCAAAGATTAATATTCTCTATTAATATTCAATATTCAGGACTCTCGCCACCTCCACCACTAACTTTAATAATACTCAGATCTTCACACAGTCATGGAAACTTTATAAAGGTAATAACAGGATCTAGAAATAACTAGCAATAATATATAACAAACTGAATTGGTCGAGAAGGGTCCTGCAGTCAATGTACCGCTTGCGGTCACTACCCTGCTTGCCCACTAGGTGGACTCAAGGAGCTCCTTTCTGCTCATGGCAGAAGGCAATGGTGAATTACAAGAGGCTTGAAGTAGTTACTCACAAAATTACCTTCCGACTGGCAGGGCTGGCTACAGCTTCAGACAGTACCCAAACGCTTTCAGGGAATTCTGTTACTGTCTTGTCAGCTGCTGAGGCTTCTGATTCTTCCCAGGCTGCTGGAGAAAGGAGGCAGACAATCTCTGATCTGGTCTTGGTCTCTCTGGATGATCTGTGTATCTCCAGGACTTCTTGTCTTGGCAGGAGGCTTTCAGGTGCAGGCAGGATGCCTTGTGATGTGTAGTCTCAGCACAATGTCACACTGGCTATGCAGGCTGATTGTGTGGAGGCATTTAGAGACTGTTCCTGGTAAACTCAAGGCAGTGGAGTTTTCAGGCAGTTCAGGATACAGTAAGGCAGTAAAAAGCAGCAAGCAAACATGAATACAACAGGAGAGCATGGATACAGTAACAGACAACCTGCTCATCTCCTTTTATCAATACAGCCCAAGACTAATGGGCTTTTGGACACAGAATACCCAATCAGAATGGCAGTTAGCCAAGCTTGAACATATCAGGTGAAGCCATAGGCTTGCTTTACCCTTTTTAGGGCAGAACACAGCCGTGTACAAGGCAGGCACAAGCTGAGTCTGTGTAACTTATTTACCACAGGATGCAAAGGGCCAAGGTCCTTAGACTCAGTGGCTACAGGTTCTTTATCGTCTTTCCCACTATCCCCATAGCAGAAGGAGGGAGAGCAGAAAAAGATGTTTGGGCAAGCCAGGGCATGTATAAACCTATTTTGTCCTGCTTAGGCCTACCATGACAACATAAGTTTAAATCAGTCAGTGAAAGACATTGCAATAGCCTATAGCTGAGGCCTACTTTTTTGCAGACAATAATATTTTGCAACATTTTAACAGTAAACCTGAGCTCTCTACTCCAAACCAAAAACCACTAACAGAATTCATGGGGTTTGGAAGGAACAGGCTCTCTTAAAACTCCACTTTGCTTTCCTAAGAGACAGGGTGTCACTGAGTCGAGGTTATCATCTGACAGCTGCAAAAAGTCTTTGTCCTCTTCTCCATAGTAGCAAATTCTGCCTAATATTGGAGGTGGACACTGATCAGTCATCCAGCAGTACCTAGGTATAATTAGGCATGCAAAAGAAATCTTGGATCCAGATCCCCAGTCACAATGTTTGACGCATACAGAAACAAAATTTAAATACCTTCTGTATTCCATTCCCAAAAAATACCATTTCAGGCTTTTTATTGTTACATTTATCAGTCTGCTCTGCCACTGACAGTCAGGAAGTTCTTAAAAAAACTATCTCTTGTGCTGCACTGGAATTTCATGTTGTAGTGATAATATCATGAGGGGCAGTAACTAAATGCAACATCAATTACCTTTCCACAGAACTGTGGTATCTTGCTGCCACTCAGCACTGCAGCATATTTGATGTATAGGTTTAGAGTCCCACAAGAGCAGTGAAGGAGGCAGAAAAGGTAAGCGAAAATGAAAAGAGCATAGGAAGGTGAGACAAAACATTTAATATTAATCTGTACTGCACCTTCTTTAGTACTTTATGGTAGCTCCCTATCCCCATTCTTCAAAGATTTTTCTCATGCAGATTACTTTAGCAACAGTTTGTTCAGCTTCATGCTCGTTGGAAATGAAGCAGAAAACAAGGAACCTATGGTGCTGTTACACAGTAAAGCAATCAAAGGGCTGCTGATGGCTCGTAAAAAATATCCAGATACAAAAGGTTTGTAATTTAGTTCATCTATCAGATACTAACTTTTGTTTGTGTGGTTGGTTTGGGGTTTTTTGTTTGTTTGTTTGTTTGCTTGTTTCCTTGAAGGCAGAGTGAGCTTCTTTCCTGTGACAGCTTGGTGGGGCATGCATGAGAAATTTCATCCCTGCCCACCAGGAAATGCTGTCATGTGTTGTGATTATATATCAGTAGTGAATTATTGCTGTCTTCTTCCTACACACTCACACACACAAAAAAAACCAAAAAACCACCAAACCAAAAAACAAACAAAAAAAACCCCAATAACAACAAAAATCATTCGAAGGTTATTTGGGTCACAAAAAATGAATGGCCAACCTACCTGGCAATTTACAGGTAGAGACTGCTTTTCTATGTGTAGTTGACTTGTTTGGGTACAGCTGCACAATTTATCCTAAAACTGCCTCTCAAGGTTTGCCTTTCCACTCGTGTGTCCACAACATCAAAATGTAACTGGGAGACATGAAGTCTCCAGCAGTTATCCCTTGAGGTACTTTGTTTTTGTGGGTTTGTTTGTTTGCTTTTGCATTACATTTCTCTTACTAAAAACAAAATGAAACAAAACAAAGAAATAAAAAAAGAAAAAACCAACCAAGCAGCAGCTGTTGAAAAATTATGAATCCTGGGCTGCAAATCAGCAAGAAAGGTGAGTTCCAAAATAAATGCCTATTTGTTCAAAATATCCTAGTATCCCTCCTCAGTGGAGCAAGCTAAAGAGTCTTGCTAAGGGTGTACCAGCACACAATTTAATCATTACACCGGTCTGCCTTTTGCATAAAATAGTAATGTGACATTTATAGTCTTTCTGTAGACCACAGCATACTCATCTGACAAAAGCATAGTGTATTGTAAAATTCATATAATACCTTGCAGGGGTTTTGTAAAGCTGAGCTAATTAATGTCAAGCAGTCAGCTGAAACTTGTTCTTTAAGTTAAATTAATTTATCTAAACTTTCACAGGAAGATTTCTTAGTCCTGTTTCATAAAGCTTCTATATCCTTCATGCTGACCATTTATTATTTATACATCAAAACTAAACCATAGGAGAGAAATGGATAAGCCAGAAAGCTTGAAAATAATAGCCATAGGTTGTAAGAGAGATTTCATTAAGGGCTTAAAAGTGAAGTATAGAGTAAAAGGAAGCAAAGGACAGTTCATGACATTGTACTTGCATATTTGGTAACAGTAGGAAATGATATTGGAATATCATCATCAGTCTGCCGTAGGAGAGAAATGGATAAGCCAGAAAGCTTGAAAATAATAGCCATAGGTTGTAAGAGAGATTTCATTAAGGGCTTAAAAGTGAAGTATAGAGTAAAAGGAAGCAAAGGACAGTTCATGACATTGTACTTGCATATTTGGAAACAGTAGGAAATGATACTGGAATATCATCACCATTCTGCTGTAGCATCTAATCTTCCTTGGACATAAGCATGTAAGTTTGGGGTTGGAAAGAACTGTTTAGCATGTGGAAAGACATCTCAGAACCTGCCCATCTTTGAGAAATACTGAGAAATCTCTTTCCCTTATAAAACTTTCTTGGCCTATCAGGAAGGAATACCTTTTGTAATAATTTCTTCCTTCACCATCCCTGCAAAACAGAGCAGTTGCCCAACAAACTCAGTTAGTCATGGTTAGGATATGAAAGGAATCAGAGATATTGAAGTTCCTGTTGAGATTCTCCACCTTAATATTCTAATCAATACAGAAGCTACTGAGCATGAAAGGCATGGAGTGACTGCCACTTGTCAAATGCTGAAATGAAAGGTCTGTGTCACCCCTCGTCCTTTTATATTGAACTGTATAATGGTGGAAAAGTGGTAGCAAAAGAAACAAGTACATTCGTTTGTCATAGAAGAAATAGTAAAGGATTCAGCAGTTCCTGGACTGTTCAGCGCTGTAAGGATGAAGAGGAGGTCCTCTACCCACTGGAGGCAATGTTGTCTTCATAAGTTCATGGTTCGACACCATGGATCTCCAGGTGGGTCAAGATTATAGAGATACACCAACCTGGAGGACTCCATGCTGTTGAGCTGTTCATAAGCGGCGGAAGCCAATAAACTCTTCTCAGCTACCAGGTTATTTTCTCTTGACTGCCTCTGGAGCTCTTCTGACTGCATTGTTTGTGCTCGCTTTGGAGGAAGTTACTCATGGAGAAAACCAGAACACTTCCACAACCGAAGAGAAGGAGAAAATCATCTCTCTTTCGGGAACTAAAGAACAAGTACTGGCATATGGGTGAGGAGACTTCCAGGTTGTTACTAAGTGTGTGCACTCATGCATGCTTACTTCTGCAGTGGATTTTCTTAAACCTTTCTGTGGTGAATGCTGTAGATTTCCATTCATTGTCAAAGGGAGAGGCTGAATGGGAAAATTATATCTTCTGTGAAACATGCAAAATACCAAGTGGATATCTATCCAAAGCAAATAAATCAGACATGTTCTGAAAGGGTATGCCTACACTATCAGAATTTGATGGCTACGGGACCGTTCTCAAACCTGCCTTCCATCCACAGTGATTACCTGCAGGGGTATTATCAGCTCTGATTTTAGGTTATTCTATGATTTTTTTTTCCAAGAGAAGAGAGCCTGAGCTCAGTCTCAGCCTCTGTGTGAACCCAAACACTTGTTTAAGTGCAAGGCTGTGGTGGGGCAGGACATGGTATGTTCCCACAGCACCAGCATGTTATATGAAGTATGGCTTTTTCTCTGTATAGTGTGGATATTTGAGCTATAAATAGTAGTATGGATGGAGAGCTTTGTGGTCATGGAGACTGAAAGCCTTACATGCATTTCTGAGCCTGCTCTTCATCTGAATGTGTAGACATACCTGTACAGGATCATGTTGTCTGCATGACAGCAAATGTTATATCATTGGTGTAATTCTATATTGAGTCCTCTGTTGTTCGCATGGGTAAAGGCAAGTCTTGTCATATTGGAAAAAGGGAATTACTTCAGAGCAGGAGACAGCTGCTTCAGTCAAAAACCTTGGTGATGTTGAATCACTCACTGGTTCCACCTGAGAGCACTAAGGCTCTTCAAGCATATTGAAAATGAACCATTGCAAGTCAATTTTGCTCTCAGGAACTGCCAGTAGTAAAGCTTAGGCCATTGCTTACTGGATTTATTTACATTTCATATTTACTATGCAGGATTTCTACTTGAAGATTGAGTAGGAGGTTGAAAGAGAATAGACATGAGCAAGAACTCTATAAAGCATGATGTATCCTTATTCATGATGCACTGAACTGTAATTTAAATATATCTAGGCTGCCACTGATGAGCAATTTAAAAGTGATGGAACTTTCACAGATCTCTTTTGCTTTTCATAAGGCTTCTATTTGTTCTTTAGATGGGGAGGGGGAAAAAAGGATAAAGAGAATGAAAGATTTCTTTAGGGGATAAAATGAATTTTGGAGATGAACAATGAATCTGTATTATACAGTATTGATTGTGACATAGCTGTGAGTTACATACAAGGAATTACAAGGTCTTTTACTCTCTCTTTCAGTAGGGCCATTCCATGTGTTATGAACTGATATTGGACCCCCATCTGAGTGACCATTTCCATTTTTCTTTTACCCAAGCCCTTAAAGTTGTTGATAACAATTGGGAAGAAAGGGGAGTTGATAACTAGGGAGGATGGACACAGTGTATTACTGACTGTCAAGTGCCCTATTAGAACACTGCTGAGCTGACACAGAGGTAACAACCCTCTCCAAAGCAATCTGCAGTAGAGTCACTTGCCAGCAGACAGAGAGCAAGAAAGCACACAGGATGTCACAATTTTTTTTTGCTGATGACCTAATGTCAGAAAAGAAACCTTTTTGTATTCCAAAACAGCCAGGAGTCATCAGATCTTTGTTACTAAGCAAAATACTTTTAATTTGGAACAAATTAATGTTCCACCTTATTCAAAAGAGCGTTGTGGTGTAACGTGTTAAATTGCGGCTGTGCGAGTGGATCGTGCTGAAGCATGACCCTAACATTTTTAAAAATAATATTCACTCAAGTAATGAATCTTTCATTACCCCCAAACAACTCCCAGAACAGAGTGGGACCCTGAAGGGCAGAGAGCTCAGATCTCTCTGTACCCATCTTTCTAGACAGGCCTGGAAAAAGTAGGGTGCAATCATTGCCCCTGTTTTCCCCTTGCCTTCTGAAGAAGAAAATACATTCCTACACCTTGAAGTTCCTTTAAGAAACTCTGCACTAACTTTTATGAGGTTAGAAATGTTTACTTTTATTTATGGCTTCTTTATTTTATTTTTTTTAATGCTATGCTTAGTGCTGAGTCACAATACACCATGACAGCTGATTATTCACGTTATAGCTGTAACTAACTCCAGTTGCTCTCTGCCTCATTGCAAGAGTCTCTTCAAAATGTAAACATACTGAAAAAGTGGATTACATTTTGAACCGAAGGGGGGGGGGGGAAATTACCATTTTCATTGTTTATGAAATTTTATGGTGTACACATATTTGTTAGCAGGCTGAGTAGTTCCAGTTGCTGTGTTTATTTTGCACAGTGTAAGGGAGACTGCAGACTACCTAATCGAGTTGCTCGTTTCAACCTGCTAATTTTAAAAGGGTTATAAATCTAACTTTTCTGTTCTGGTATGGCTGGATAAACACTGTAGACACTGCAGTGACTGTTTGAAACTCGTGTATATAAAACTGAGTGCAACTAACTGCAAAAACTGATCCTTCAGACTAAGCCAGTTTGTTATGGCAAGGGGGATGATTCTAAATCTCTTCAGCATAGTGCACCTCAATACAGGTTAGGATTTGCTTTTCCCCTTCCCTTCTAATATCATACACACATGAAATGATGCTGCTAAATGATGATGCTAAATCTCTTCAGCATAGTGCACCTCAATACAGGTTAGGATTTGCTTTTCCCCTTCCCTTCTAATATCATACACACATGAAATGATGCTGCTAAATGATGATGCTAAATCTCTTCAGCATAGTGCACCTCAATACAGGTTAGGATTTGCTTTTCCCCTTCCCTCCTAATATCATACACACATGAAAGAAAAAGAAGTAGAGACAAGTGGAGGAAGTCTCATATCCTAACACATAAACTAATAGAGTATAGGTCTTAAGTTATGCCACCGTCAGCACAGTAAGGGTTGCTGGATTTCTTCACTAGAAGCACACCGCACTTGATATATAAGACACTAGACAGCAACATAGAAACCTTTACACAGTGTTAAGGTTTCACTCAGCATTAGATGGTTCCTGTGTCATTCCTTTCTACTAACATCCAACATGGACTCAGCCTCACCTGAGCCCCAGGATTCATCCTCAGATCAGGCTTGTTGAAGATAGTCCCTCACTAAATATCTTTTAAAAGAGAACTTGTTGTTGTTGTTGTTGATTCCTTGCACATGTTGGAATGTGTTGATGGAGCAGAATGAGAACTGGAAACTCACTTTCTTTCAACATATTAGATGCCATCATTACCTGATTCAGATAAATGGGATTTTTTTTTTTTTTTTTTTTTTTTTGGGAGGGGCGAGGTGGGAACAACAGCAGCAGCAGCAGCAGCAAAAAGAACAAACATATGACTCATGGTAAAATTACAGGATCTAGCAGTACTAGATTTTACATCTGATCTATAGAGATATTTTTTTTTCCTACTGGGTTATTATCTTCCTTTTAAGAAAAAAAAAACAAAACAAAACAAAAAAAAAAAAACCCAACACAACAAAACCACACCAAACAACCAAACCCATAAATAAAGATGAGTTCTCAGTAACAACTTCCCCCAGCTGGAGCTGCTGAGATTAAAATTCTGTTTGTTGTTCAATATTACTTTATTGGATAAGGAAATTAACACTCTTTTGAAGGACTTCATGAAGATGAAAGACAGTTTTAAATAGGAACAGAATCTATTCATAAGTTGGATTATTGCTCACCCTTACTTTCTGTAGTTACATGAGAGATGTAGCCATCTCATTGAATTGCTGTGTTTTCTACTCAGATTAGAAACTGTGAGCATTGTGTATGTTCCTTCCCCGTCCTTATTACAGCACCTGTGATGAAGGTTGCTTCTTTAAGGGCTGAGTGGCAGGAAAGTGAGTGAGGAAATAACAGGACATACTTCTCTGCAACTTGGCTGGGCTGTTGCTTCTAACGGGCTGTCTCTGCTGACATCTGAAAGTCTTCTTACTTCAGAAAGTGATGCCTTTTGATAGGAGTGGAGGAAATAAGTGCTCTGCCTCCATCAAACTTTTTCTTTCAATAAAGATCTTTGCACTTGCTTGCTCAAAGGACAGCAAACTGCTTAGGACTGAAATATGGATTATAAGGACAGCAGCTGTGAGGAATTATTTTTGTCTGGATATTAAGATGAAGGGGTACCCTTTTAGATGGCAAGTGTGATTCTTAAGGAAGTCTTGTCTTTTCTAACTGCTTAGATGCAGAGCAGGAGCTGGCTAGGCAGAAGCTGAGGATGGTTAGCTGAAGCTACACTATCTTCAAATAGATTTGAGTGATCCCATAGGACATTGTCAAGGAGACAGAGCTGTTGCGGTGGTGTACAGGATGCGCATCTTTCTCTTGGCATTCAAAAGAAGAGAAGTGTGTACTCCCTTGCCACCTTGTTTGTTGAGACTTTAGATTGTTCTGTGAAAGTTATTGGGAGCTGAATCATTGATTTCAGCAAGAGTTCTACTGACAGAGCAAAGTGTGTCTGTGAAGAACTTATGCATTTGTACTGTCAGGAGTTTCAGTGGCCTTGGCTTTGAAAAAGAAAATGTCTATGTTCCGGAACCCTGAGCTGCAACATACCCTAACCCTCAGCACTATATAGATGTAAGATATGGAGCAAGCTATTTCTGTATAACAGTTTTCCCTAACAAATAAAGGTATGCCCAAAACTACCATACCTAATTCCTGTTTAATTAATGTCCCTTGTACTTGATGCTGAATTAACAACCAGTTCCAGCCAAGATCCTGACAGCTCCAAAAATAAATAACTTTCAAAACCTAAGCAGGTAACCAATGTCTCACTGAGATACTGCTGTTAATGATCTTAGTCCCTTTGTCTAATTTAAGTTGTCTGTGTCTCTAAGATGTCTAATGTGAAAACTGATTTTCTGGAGAAGGAAGAATTGTGAAGGTTTTTGTTTTCTTTTCTTTTCTTTTTTTTTTTTTTTTTATTTTTTCTCCTAACTCATTTTATGAAAGTAAGACACAGTGCAGTTACATTTACATTGCTTATCAATTACAATAGTATTTACTTATGTGTAAATCTCTTTGGTATGTAGCACAGAAACCAGATTCCAAATTACTAAGTGTCACATGAGAATTGTGCTTTGGTTAAATACCAAAAAAAAAAAAAAACAAAACCAAACAGGAGAGAGTCACTTTCTCCTTTTTGTAGTATACAGATATAAAAAAATTACATTGAATTGTACCAGCAGTCTGTGTAGTTCCATTTCTATCTATCCTTTCTGTTAAATTGGCTAAAGTTTGCCTCAGTGATAAGATTTCAAACTTCTTTTTCTCCATGTGGTTTCAGGCTATCCCAAAATTAAATTGTATTAATGTAAATGACTGAGGAATTACTAAAGCCTGTAAAATTCCTTATTCTGTATACTCCATAGTAAATGAGTTGCATGTTGCAAAGTCAGACAAATTCAAATGTATAGTGCAGTTAAGTTCCATGCAGTATCTTCATGTATACTCAAAGTTTCTGGAGTGTACAGCTTCTCTCCTACCTTGAACTCCTAATTCTTCTGATGGTCTTTCCAAAATGGATATAGACTTGAATGTAATGTCCAGCTGAGTATGTCATTAGATGTTACGTCAGCTAACAACTGAATATTAAAAAAAAAAAAGTACAGGGGGGGTTGTTTCATTCTGAGGTCACCCATGTTTTTTTGCCATGTGGAACTGTACAATAATTAGAACTAGCATTTGGTTTCAGATTCCAAAGATCTGTGCAGGAAGTTTTACATTAGTTCCTTTTAATCTTTGACCCATTTAATTCGTTATTCAATCTGGGCAAAAGTATTAAAAGACTTCAGCAGAAGTGCAAAGTGATTTGATTTAGAAAATAGAAATAGAGAAATACTTGCATTTTTAGATTGTACCTAAAGATAAATGGCTGCGAGTCAAAAGCACATTAAGTCAAAAGGAATTATATCTTTGTACAGTCCTAATGTTAGTCCCATCAATTGTTACATGATACAGCTCCATTACAGGCATTAGGACAATTTGCTGTAGCCAGGAAATTATCCCATAATATTTCCAGCAGCTCAGGGAGGCCTGTGCAGACAATTCTTCTTCCAATGACTGTGAGTCATTGAAGTTACCTTTTAGAAGATGCATACAAGTAAATTCCTCAAGTTATGCCAGTATGAGTAACAAACTTGCTCATACTTCCATCAGAAATATTTCTGTTGTTGCTGTTCTGTCCTCCTCACTTTTCCTACCATCATCACCACGTCTATAGCTCTTCTACCACTGATTGCTCAATTTTACCTTTCCTGAGCTCACTGCAGGATTTTTTAAGAGAGGTGCATGCAGACGGTGTTATGTAGCTGCACTGACACTGTCAGATCTCTCTGCTTCTTCTCGTGTTCACATGTGAAAGAATCCCCTTCTTCATATGGAAGAGTTACTCTGTTTCATGTAATTTAGACCACCCTGATGTAGGACAATGTTGTTGCTTTGTGCACTTGTAGGCTTTCCATGTGGTAAAATCAGGTGTGAATTTGTTAGCTATCCTTAATCATGCCAGACAAACTCAATAAGGTAAAGCTGAAAATCACAGCGAGTGGAAATGGAAAATTAATATTCAACCACCCACTGGTGTATACCTCTTTTTCCAGGGTTTTCCTGCAAGTATTTTAATGGTGTCATGATTAGGCTTTTTACAAACCATGTCAGTAGGTGCTACAAGGGCACTCATGATGCTTTTACTCTTCCTTCTTGGAAGCAGCATCAAGGATATCTTGCTCATCATTGATAGATGTTTGTATAGCCTAGTACTAAATATGTGCATGGATGGAGGTGCTACAGAACTCTTGATACACTTATCTAGTGTTTAATTCTCCTTTTTCTTAGAACATTTTCCTAATTAGGAACCAAAAACTCTTTTGCTGCAGGTCAAAGTAATTATTTTTTGTGTTATTGCTTATGAGTCTATAGAACAATTTATCACCCTTTGAAACAGTCCTTTGAAATTCAAACTTCTTTAGAATTAAAAAAATCCAGTCCTCCCAACTTTCTATTGTGTGATTTCTTGACCTCTGATCAGTTTAGTTGCACTGCCCTGGACTCCTGATAATCATAGAATCAGTCAGGGTTGGAAGGGACCACAAGGATCATCTAGTTCCAACTCCCCTGCTGTGAGGATGGACACCCTACCCTAGATCAGGCTGGCTACAGCCTCATCCAACCTGGCCTTAAACACCTCCAGGGATGGGGCCTCAACCACCTCCCTGGGCAACCTATGCCAGGCTCTCACCACTCATGCTGAAGGATCATGCCGAAGAACTTTCTCCTCACCCCCAGTCTGAATAATACAGCAGTATATTTCAGAAAGCAAAGTACTAACTAGAATGCAGTATTCCAACCTTCAGAAAGCAAAGCACTAACTAGAATGCTATATTCCAACCAAGTATTCATTACTACAATGTACTGTAATAATTATTTTCCTCAGATTGCAGATTTATGTATTCTGTAATCAAATTTATCCTTTCATAGCAACATTGCATATTAGCTATTAATATCCAGATCTCCTCTACAAGCACTTCCTTCTCCATACTGTATTTATTTGCTTAATTTTTCAAGTATTTCATTCTTGCTTTTGTTTTATTTTTATCATTTTTTCCCCCCACAATGTATTGGATCATTTAAAGTCCTGATTCTCGTGCTAGATGCTTGCCATTCTTATTTGCATGCTCACATTGGCAAAGCTTGAGAGGGGTCGGTTCTCACTAACATACTCAGGATTTTAGGGGAGAGTGTTTGTCATCTTTGTGGAGCCCTTTGTAGTTTGTCTCTGCTTGGCCCACCAAAAGAAACCAGCTAGTCCATGTTGTGATTTCACCACAGCAATGTGGGAGGGCAGCTGTTGCTTTTTATTTGGTACATGACCTTTCCAAGGAAAGTGTTAAATCACACCGTTCCTTGGCTTCCAGATTGTAGTGCAATACACTGACATCTCATTAAAGTTCCCTCTTGCTTAGGTCTCTCAATATATGATTTTCCTTGTTTCATTCCATATTTGTATTCTGACTATTTTAATACAAACTTGACACTGATAGAGCTTTTCTTCTCCCCTGGTTCCAAATCTCCCGCGAATTCAATTCATGAAAATATCTCCTTGAAGAAAGCATTTTAAAAGATGTTTAATGATAATCCTGAGTTTTAAATCCTAACTGCAGCATCGGATTTTGGAGCTAAGGGGGATGTGCTGGTTTGAGGCTAATTGGAATATTTTAATGAGAAAAAATAGATTATAGGCTCTGAAAAGCAAACAATGGTGATGTCTACTTCACTCAGGTGTACTGAGTGAGATGTATAGAAATAAGGACATAGACATAGATAAGACAGTCTGTTGGAGTCTGTTGGTGTCTGTTTCTCTTTGGCTTCTAGCTGGATCTGTGTAACCCAACTAATCATTCTACTTCTAACCCCCCTTGCTGATCCTCCAAACTCACCTTGCACATAAGGCAAATTCTGGGATAAGGTAGAGGGGTAGAAAGAAGGTGGAAGGGTGGTTGGGAGCACCTCCTGGGGGCTCTGATTTCAGGGAGGGGTATTGTGTTTCCTTATTACCTTTACCCTTATAATTCTATATATAGTTGCAAATATTTTTAATATATTGTAAATATCTGCTTGTATATTGTGCTAAGCTGTGAACATAAAGCTTCATTCCTTAACTTCCATCCGGCTGAGTCTAATCTGGGTGGTNCTCCCAAACCATCACAGAGGGAAAACAACTTCTCTCTTCCTCTCATTCCTGTGTTGAAGTTTACTCTCACACAACAAAAAGGCGTCATTGTGCCACATCTTCAATCAATATCTAGGCCACTGCCAGCTCTAGAAATATACTCCTAAAATTTGAGGTGTATTTTTAAGTCTTTTCCTGAATAAGCAACTGCTTAAATGTTTTCCCTAATCAGAGCTCAAGTCAATTTGTGTTATTTTTCCACCTCCTCTATTTTGTTCTTAAAATATATTCACATTGCTTCATATCTAAGCTGTATATGTTCTCACATAAATTCATATGTTAAGTAAAATTAAAACAAACAACTCTCTCAGTAGCCACATTAGAGGATATTACTCCCCAGATGAGAAGTATCTTAGAATTGTTATCTTCATTTGCAGTCTTCTGATTTTCCTTAATTTGTGGACAGTTGTGTTCCAGTTTAAATCAGATGGAGTTTCTAAGGAGAGCAACATTTCATGAAAATATGCATTAGATACTATAATATAATGTACTTTCATTTTGGAAAACTATTCGATACTCTGTCTCCCAGAGCATTATGTGCAAAATTAATATGCAGATAGGGCATATGGCATGAATGCAAAGTGAAAAATCCATTACTCGTTTTTCTTATAGTACCTACAGATATTGAACTGAGGGTTCTGGTACACATGAAACACACCAGGTTCTTTTGGTGAAACTGCGTTGGATCGATGCACTTAATTCAGAGCTGACTTACAACTTCTCAATGAAGACCAAAACTTGCTTCCTTTTGCATAGGGGGCAGGACAGAGCAGAGAAAAAAACATAACCAGGAGAGGGATCCAGAGGGTGAAACCCTTGGGGATACAGTCATCAGCTACAGCCACTGTCAGATGCCATCACTGCAGCAGTATCTGCTTTTAGGTGCCTTCTACTCTTCACCAGCAACATCAAACCAGGATTTCCAGAGTTGTGTCATTTGCAAAGCAGTCAGGAAGACCTGATGTGTGTTACTGCTCTGGTTATGTGACACTGCATGCAGTAGGTGGTTCTGCCCTTTATGAGATGCGTGCCTTACAGAGCTGGTTAAAATGATACCACCCTCTAGTACAGGCAGGATCTATCACAGACTCCAGCACACAAAACAACCAACTTCTCATACAGCTGTCAGAACAGCAGTGGCACTGTTGTGATGTGCTCTAGCAGGCTGGGAATATGGAATCAATCTCATTTTATTGTGAACGCAAAATGCTACCCCTCGGCTCTGGCTGTGGAGGTGATAAGGGAGTGTACCAGGTCTATTTATAATTGTAACCTTTAAAGAGTTTATTATCAGGACTAAACTCAACAGAATAACACTATGGGGCTGCATCTGCATGTGGTGTTGGTGCAACACAGTGTCACAGTGGCATGGTATAATGCAGTGTTCTCATGTCATATGCTGGCTCATATCACTTACAGATAGAAAGCACAATACCACTAAGTGCTCTGGGGGCAGGATGCATTCTCCTCTTAGAGCTCCTATCTGACAGTATTATGGTACTACACTAAATTGTACTTAAAAGCATCAAGGTGAGGAGAAATATCCTGAAGCACAGTGAGAAAGCAAGTTTTAAACGATATTTCATTCTTCCATCAATATCCTCTCTCAAGATTTACTGTATATCTTTCACAGATTCACAGATTGCATCGGGTTGCAAGAGACCCTCAAAAGTCATCTCGTCCAAGGTTTAGTGATCTGATAGAAATGGAGAGCATGACTGAATACTGTTATTTAGTTATGTGCTTACAACAGCAATTTTTGTCTTTAGTTTTCGTTATCCAGCCAAAATAAACCAAAAAACAAAAGCAAAGGGAAAAAGAACAGCAGTCTTCCTCTATCAAAAGGCTGGACCCTTGCTTCCTGTACATAGACAGAGCAAGCATCTTCACCAATCTTAGGCTGTTTTGTGTGTCCAAAAACTCACTGAAATTTGTGAAGCTTTAAACATGAGGCAATTCATCAACTACAACTACTTGACAAATCCTTCAGGGAAAAACCTATACTGTGTCATTTTTCTTTCTTTGTTGTTTTCACTTTTTCTCTCTCCATCATCATGCCTTTTATTCCCCCCCCCCCCCCCCCCCCCCCCCCCTTCGNNCCCCCCCAATTTTTTCGCTTTCTCCCTCTTTCCACTCCTTTATCATTATGTACTTGCCATTGTCTTCACTCTTTTATGTGAAGGTTTCAGTGCTCTGGTAGGTGTGGACCAGATGGTGTCACAGAAAGTAGAGACACTCATCATGCTGTAAGGGAGAGTGATTCCAGTACTCATCCAAGACTGGGGGGCTATGCATTGCAGCTCATTTCCTGAGACCCCAGAAACTGTTAGTGATGTCAGTGACCGTATCTGGGTGGGGATCCAACAAGGTACAGTCAGTGACCATAGGAGATTTCTTTGAGGTTTTGTTAGTCAATATACACAGAAACTTCCAGTGATGTAATAGCAGAATTAGATTCTACTCATTGCAGGAGAGCAAACCTGTGTTTGAGCGTGCCAGGGGCTGCAGAAGGCTTTCAAAAGGAATGTTCTACATTGCAAGGAGATTTGTATTCATTAGGTAGCCTCTAGGACCACTGGTTCACTCTAATAAGCATTTTGATAAAAGAGGTCATGTCCCCAAAGGATGTCTGATTGGGACATGTCATTTCTCCTGTAAAAGATGATTACAACAGTCTGACACTGACTGACTTCTAACAGTCTTAAGGTGACTTTTTTTTTTTTTTTTAACTAAACAAAGGACACTTCTCCTTCAAGGCTGTTCAGTGCTGATGAAAGTTATTAGACTGATGACTCTCAGAAACAAAGTCCACTGCCTCACAGCATAGGTACTGACAGTGTGACTAAATGTTTCACATTTAGCAGTGCTGTATGACCAGCAGAGTTCAAATCCTCATCCAAGGACAATCCTAAAAGTCAATAATATTATGTCTTTCAGTTTTTCTGTTACGGATAGCGCAAGGAAACACTGCCATGGTGCTGTGTATGCTTCAGTCCATGATCTCTATATAGCCATTAGGCAGGGAATGATCATTAGAGCAGATAACCCAGCCTAGAAGAGATTTCACAAATGAGTGTGAAGTGAGACAGGGGGTAGCTAAATTATTTTTGTGAGTCTCCTCTTTACTGAACTCTCTTCCCATAGCACCTGGCTAGAAGTAGACTCCCTTGTCTCCTGCCTGGAGTTGTGTATGTCATGTAATCAAGATATCATAGGATCGGGCATGAGCCTGGGGCATGAAGATGTTGCTCACATTGTGGGTCTCAGGATGAAAGACCAAGACATCCAGTCCTCACATGCTTTCACTAGAGACAGTGAAAGTGTCCACACTGTCTTTGCAAGATGAAAGAGTTTTTAGCCATGCTCTCAGAAATAATGAGATGAAGGCTATTAAGCGAAAGAGAGCTTGAGAAGAAATCTGGAAAGCAGTAGAGGCAAATTCTCTATTGATGCCCCTGCAGAAGACTGAATTCAGTAAAATACAGCCCAATAGAAAATTACCAAGTGTAAATAAATCAAAACTTGCACCAAATAATTCCTTCGCATCCCACTGTTTATTCAGCATATACACTTTAAATGTCAAAATTCAAATAATTCATCTTGTGGTAAGGTTATGAAGTGTTCAGATAACAGTGGCACAGAGACTACACAAAACACAGACGTTCATCTGCCTACTGCTTCTTCCTTCTCACTTGCAACTTTCTCACATTCCAAAAATAATTAATTTTTCAATCCTAAATTCTTATTTGCCCTAACTGGTCTCTTGATTTTTAGTATGTCAGTAGAGCTTTCCAAATCTATATGCTTCTTACTACACCACACTACTAGTACAAATACAAGAAAGAAATCAGAATTTGATGGCCTATAGAATCATTTTCCTTTCATTCTTCTGTGATGTTTTTATTTCTTTCCTAATATTGTATTATTTTGAAACTTGTATCTGGATGCTAACTTATAAGGTGAGTGATGATAACCGTTTACACCAATCAAACCTGTAAACTACAAGACAGTAAAAAGAAAAAAGAAAAAGAAAAAAGTAGGAAAAACCTACCTTTTTAGACTAAGACAATTGTTCAAATAAAATAAGTGCAGGAAAATAGCTATACACTAGCATGTGTAACATTTCCAAATTAGCCCTACTCCATATGTGATGGAGAAATGTATGAACCCAAGTATCTTTTGGAACCCAATGACAATTACAGTGCCCCACCGCTCTTTAAGATTTGTAGCCTCCTGAAAAAGATAGGTATACTTTAATATTTTTCTCTTTTTCTTCTGCTAATATGCTTAAACTATTCTTTAACTGGAGGATAAAAAAATTATGGTCTCTCCAAGTATTTTTTTACCAGGAGCCATCAGGCTGATGCAAGCTGCTGTGACATTTAGCGGCACTAGGAGCAGATCATCGTAGTCCTGCTGCAGGAGCTTTCAAGGTGCCTTTGCAAGTTGAAAATCCCATACAACAAAACATTTGCAAACATAGCTAAAATACAAATTGTTATTCCTACAGCTCTCATTTCAGACAGCATTAAAGAATAAAAGGACAGGAGAAGAACCTGGAACATATTTTGCTTTTAGTTGTCTCCTCGGAACTACAGATGCTCAACATATTTATTGATGTTTAAGACTGGAAAGAGTTATACAGTTGTGTTTGTGTTCTTAAGAGAGATAATTTCTAATTCTATGGACAATAGTTAACATTTCTCTCCTCCTCCCTCCAGAAAGGTGTCCTTGTGAGTTGTCTTGTGCATTTTCCTGAAATTAAAAGGATTTCTCTTTTTATTTTCTTTACCTTACTTTCAAATATTTACTCATCCATACTTTTTTTTTATTCTGTCATGTTTGAAAGGACAAAAGATACTAAGACTCCTATCTAGAAAACCAGCATTCGTTCTAGTCCTGCGCTTTGATAAGCTCCCTCATGTTGGGAGCACCTTGGAAATTGCAATTATGTTTGTTTATGACTGGGGATTATGAGCCAAGCTTTCTGTTCATATAACCAATGGATTTCCCCAGTTGTGTAGTGGAATTTTGCCAACAGGAGATTTGGCAGAGAGTCAGGCTGACACAACTAGAAAGAAATCATAATGAAATCGAATAGAATTTCCTTATATTTACTGTTAGAGGGTAGCAGAAAAATGGCCAGGGATAAAATCTAATTTCATTGCACTCACAATCTCTCAGATAAAAACATAAACTTCTCTTTTAATAAGATTTAGAGAAAGACCATTCAAAGTCCACAACTCTTCATAGTGACCTTTTTGCTTGAACTTAAGGTAGTCTTGAAACATAAGTATTGATGGTGCAGAGGGTTTGCAACATCCACGTTACTGATAAGAATTTTTCCCCTATACTTCCCTAGTAGGAAGCACCCACCTCAATCTTAAACTAGAACCAGCAATCAAGTTGTCACTCACAAGACATTTACCTGCCTCTGGCAAAAGGAGAGAAGCTGTTTTCTCTGAAAATTTTCTACAGCAGTGTTTCCAAATATAAATTAGCCGGAACAGACATCTTTCATTTGATTAACTAAATTAGACTTCTAATGTCAGGTCAGGCCATGCAGACTAAGTATAGAGAAAACAATACAATTAGATCTTTAATCACGGATTTCCTGAGAAAGGGGTCTGAGACTAGGAAGACTAACCTCAGTTATGATGCAGTACCAGACACCCACTTAGGTCATATTTAAAAGCTGTCTCTTCCAAGCATTGCTGCTCATTGAAAAGAACATTCTTTGTCTTCTTTAGAGCTGGTGTTGGTTCCAGCTACTTTTTCTTTGGTGACTTTTGGAAGCACATAAATGGACAAAGGAATTGACTACTTACTTGTTATGGAGGGGTAATTAATTGATGGGAGATATGATTTTCAAAGATTAATATTGTTTATTAATATTCAATATTCAGAACTCTCACCACCACCACCGCTAATTTTAATAATAATTGGTTCTTCGCACAGTCATGGAAACTTCATACAGANGTGTCACCTGCACATCTCCTTTTACAAATGCAGCCTGAGACTAATGGGCCTTTGGACACAGAATAGACAATCAGAATGACAGTTAGCCAAGCTTGACAATATCAGGTGCAGCCACAGGCTTGCTTTACCCTTTTTAGGGCAGAACACAGGCCTGGCACAAAGCAGGCACAAGCTGAGCCTGTGTACCTTGTTTATCAAAGGATGCAAACAAGTCTGGGCAGGTCAGAGTCCTTGGACTCAGTGGCTCCAGGTTCTTTGTCCTCATTCCCTTGGTTGTTTCTCCCCAAAGCAGAAAGAGGGAGAGCAAAAAAACGTCCCTGGGCAAGCCAGAACATGTATAAGCCTACTTTGACCTGCTTAGGCCTACCACGACATTGCTTATAATGAAGTATTACCTTTGTAAGACCATTTCATTAGCTTTATGTAAAGTATGATCCCTGTTGTACAAATAGTATCTCTTCTGAGTCCTGAAGTGTAGTGCTTTGGATAGAGATGGCCTTCAGTTTCACACGTGCAGGCAGGAAGGTTTCGTACTCTGGATGAAGCCCCTCTGCATAATTCAGTGGGAATGAAAAAGCACAACTTATGCTAGAAATTGCAAGAAGAAACTTCCTCTGACATGTCCCGACCCTACCACCCACCATAATTTAAGGGACAATTTAGCAACTGAGAAGAGTGACAAAAGTGAATTGAGTGGTACCAACCCTCCACTACTAAAAGCAAATTAAGTAAGGTTCAGATGTGACTCAGTCTGTATGTTATATAGTCAAGGATCCTTGACTATTAAACATCCACACATTCATCTATGCTTTATCACACTCTATAGCAAAAGGCTGAAAGAGCAAGTCATTCCCAAGTGCTTCCTTCCTATTAGTCTGTAGGTTCTCCTTGGCTGACCACCATGTGTGTGTTTAAGATGTGACAGTTGCTAATTATTTCTGTTGGAAAAACAAATTTCACAGGAACATGTTTTTTTCCACAGGGAACAGAATGACTTTTTTTTCACAATTCACTGTTATCTACATATTGTCTGGCAGGGGACTTCAAATGCCATCATTTGCATTATCAAAATCCTAAGTTCTGCATCTTGGTGAAGATTCTAAAAGCAACAGAAACAGAAGGGGTTTCAGTATATGTCAAATTCACCAGGGAATTTTCCACCAAAGTTTTGCTTTGTATGTTCAATTTATTTCTTTTTTTCAAAGAAAACAATTTTTTAAAATAAAAATTCATTTTTTTTACCCTTTTAAACAAGGAATTTACACTATAGTCCTGTAAATCTTTATACACACCTAAGCTCTTCAGTAACTCCTAATTGAAAATTACTTTCTGAATGTTTAAAGTGATCACCCCATAGCAATATCCAAAGTCCTTGTCCCTCCTTACATTAGTCTCTTTGTTGCTCATGTTCAATGAATATTTTGAAGGCAGCCATTTGTTGCAAGATAACAGTTCTTCTAATATGAATATTAATTATGCAGAAATGTGACTAGTAAAATCAATTTTCCTGAAGACAAGATAGTCTGCCAAATACATTTTAACTAGTTACAGCTGCTTAATTAATTACAAGCACTTAAACCTTCATAAACCAGAAGAGAATTTGACAACTGCTGTAAACAGTGGAATTAACATGGTCTTTGTCAAATTTATGTTCCTCTTACGCTGTCAAAAATCTAAACAATGTATTTCTCCTTTTAGACCAGATGTAGTGTCTGGAATTGTACTGAATTTTATAATTCAAGGATTTTTCACCAATATCAATCATATTTTCCCTACAAACATTAAACCAGTGATAAATGGTGATGTTAAATTGGCTTCCAGCAAGCAAACAGTCCAGAAGGGTAGCTCAGTTTTTTGTATCTGTAATGATCAGTGCATAGTACAGAGACACTCGACTTACAAAGCACCTTTTAGTTTGGTTCTACAAAGACTTTTATATGTAAAAATATATCCTAGGGTGCTTTAAAATGCAAACTTCGTGTAGCCTGGAGAAGAGAAGGCTTCCAGGAGACCTTATAGTAGTCCTCCAGTATCTGAAGTGGGCCTACAGGAAGGCTGGGGAAGGACTATTTACAAGGACTTGCAATGACAGAACAAGGGGCAATGGGTTTAAACTGGCAGAGGGAAGATTGAAACTGGATGTTAGGAGGAAGTTCTTTGCAGTGAGGGTGGTGAGACACTGGCACAGGTTGCCCAGGGCAGCTGTGGCTGCTCCCTTCCTGGAGGTGTTCAAGGCCAGGTTGGATGAGGCCTTGAGTGACCTGTACTGGTGGGAGGTGTCCCTGCCTATGGCAGGGGGTTGGAACTTGATAATCTTTGATGTCCCTTCCAACCTTACCATTCTATGATTCGATGTAGAAGTAGTCTTCATGTAGTCTACTTCATGTAGACTTCATGTAGACTTCTGTACACTCTCTTAGCTTCACAGTTTCATTAGTGCCACATGACAACTAAAAGCATTATGTTTTGTATTGAACATACTGGGCAGAATCTGATCTTTCATGCTTCTTCCCTGATTGCACTCTATGTATACTCTCTGTCTTTGTAGAGATTGTTTGCTATGGACAAGCCTTGAAGATGACAAACCTTGGCATTGTCCCATATCTCTCAACGTAAAAGTTTCACTGAGCAGATTTCAGGTAGCTCATCCAGCCCACTTTACTTAGTAGTACCTCTTTAGCATACTCTGCTATTATATTATTTGTGCTGTTGTGCTTGGCCATTTTCCTTCTTCATATTCATTTCCTCACAAGGAATGGCAGTTCAACAAATATTTCCAGTGATGTAGGCAGTTAGATGAGGCAGTGAGTTATCTCACTGACCACAGGATTTCTCTCTCATGTCAACCACTGTAGTCTGGTCTCATGTTCTCTTCAGGAAAAATTAATCTTCCAACCTAATACAGCTGAGAAGATTGGCAGATCTGGTTCCTTCCCTGCAAATACGAAGCAGAAGTTTGGACAGAGAGGTCCATGGTTTGCACCCTAATCTGTGGTTCCTGTGGTATGTTCCTCCACTGTCCAGAGAGCCTAGTGGCAACACTGCTAAGCAGCTAGCAGAAGGCACCAGAGGGATGCTTCAGCTCATGCAGGACATCAGCCATCCATGGCTGCCCCATTGGGCTTTGGTTTTGCAATTTCTGAATCCCTACCAACAGGTTGCAGAGAACACCATCATTTCAAGCCTCACTTTTCACATGAGGCAGCTGCACATTTTAATGAGCACCCTCTTTCCCCTTCCTATAATGGGAATTGTCACTACAAGACTGAACACAAAACTATACTTACCTCACCTCATCTAAGTCCAAATCCAGCTCCTAGCTCCTAGCAACTGAGAGTCACTGACAGAGCCATGGCAGCTTCTCCTCTTGTGTTGAACTGGTCTTGTCTTCCTGTGGGAAAAAGGCATCCCTCCCCATTCCCCTTCACTTTCCTCTCCTTTGTTTCTTATACAGCCTGCATATGAATGCTGCTGCGAGATTCTCAAATGACTGACATCTGGCTCTACATTACCCCTTAACTGCTGTCTCATTTTTGTGATAAGCAGATACAAAACCTTTTGAATCTATTGTTAGGCAAAGACTGCTTCCTGCTTATAGCAAGAAGATAAGCTACATTCTTGGACAAGAAGTAGTGCTGACAAGGGTGTCATTAGCATAATTTTGTATGCAAACTGCATTGAGGGGTTATGGTAGGATGATGTAATAGTATTAGAGTTCTCATACCTGTCCACATTTGCAAAGGAATATTACTTTGTGGTTCATTATGTGCTTTATTTGTGACTCTACAGAGTCACATAATAAGCCCATAATGTCAACAACTAGGATTATAAAGGGAAAATAGTTGATATACTTAATAGACTTTCTGAATCAAAGGCATCCTGGTCTGAAAATAGCTATTTTGGCACAGTTTTACTTCTCTAGGAACCTCATAGTTCTCTTTTGGTGCAGAATCAAACCCTCTATTAAGGCCATCAAAGCTGCCCTCAAACAGAATGGTTTCCTTCTGAGAAATGGGCAACAGCATGCCACACACAGCCCCTCTGTACAATATGTGGATGCAAGTGAACTGAAATTCCTAAGTGTGATCCCCTTCAGGGTGACTTTCCTTGTGTTTAAGGATATGATAGTATGATAGGATCAAGTGCATTTGGAAGTGGAGTAGTGAAAACATAACACAGTTTTGGTGAGGTACTTCAAATAGCTGAAAAGATTACAGTTATCAGTCCATAAAGTGACCCCATTGACAGGGTCAATGACTGGAAGTGAGGAAAAAGGAGAAGTTAAAAGGAAATTTAAAAGAGTTTGCATAGAGAGAGGAGACAACCATTTACACACAAAGAAACCAAAAGATTAACAGGAAAAGTATGCAACAAATATTAAAGTGTATGTTTCTGTGATCTAACCTGATGGGAAGGTGCATTGAAGGGCATCAGGACACAAATACAACAGTGCCTAAGAAATCTCTAAGTATGTCATAGAATTATGCTTCTATCATCTGATTCCTTTGTATTCTATTTGACTGACAAAATATCATCTTGCCTTCTTTCATTTTGCACAAAAATATTTTGAAGAAGACAAGATACCCCGCAACCAGGAATAGAGATACAAGAAATAAGATAAAGAGGAAGAGTATTAACCTTAATTCACAGTATCTGTGAAAAAGATTGGTGTCCTTAATGCTTATACCCAAAGGGAATTTCTCAGTGCAAAGTAATTGTACCCCAAGTTTGCATGTGTCGCTTTCCTTCTCCACTTCAAGGAGGACACACAGACAAGTCTTTTCTATCATACTTCCAGCCATGTAAGGTCCATATTCTAAGATATCAAAGACATCTATGATTGGCCATGTGAATGACTGTGNAGAGCCCCAACTCTCTCAGTCTGTCTTCATAGGAGAGCTGCTGCAGCCCTCTGGTGCAGACATGTGTCAGACATGTTCCTGATGTCTTCCCTAGGTCTGCTGCAGGAATTTCTTGGTGAAGATGAAAATGTATCTCTCTATGACTTTGTCCCATCATTATTGCCTGTAGTACGTTTTATCACAAACGGTAATGTTTCCTTTGTTCCATCTTAGCAATACAGTTGGTAACTGCATTGAGAAGGAAGATTTCCCTTCTTCAAATAATAAAGAGCAAAATGTTCAGGCATTGACATAATTGAATTAAAGCCACAATGGAGTCATATTGATTTATTTGAGCTGGTGGGTTTTGCCTTGAAAATTTTGCCTGCTCCTGCCAGGTCTGTGATGCCAAAGGGGGGGAACAAATCTGTCCTGCCCTGAAATGGACATAACTAATGGCATCAGTTCAGACAAGCAGCACTTTGAAAAGTCTGCACTCTCCAGGCCTTTGATATGTTTAATGTCATCATCTGCATTCATCACACACCTCCTCGCCTTGTTGATTTCTATTTGGTTCTGAGAAGTTAATAACACTGTCAAGACAATCAGGCAGTTAGTAGACAGTGTCAGTTCCTATGTCTTTGCCTTACCCTGCTTTACTTTTGGAGCAAGAGTACTGTCTATATACATTGGAGACTTAGATTAATCTCTCTATTACAATCACTGTTTGGCCATGAACTGTGTTACCTGAAAATAATTGAAACTTGGAGAAAGTTGTGGTTCTGAATACATGAGAATGCTAATGAACTCCAGCTCCTTCTCTGTCCATAAGCTCCTGGAAAAGTAATTCTCATTGAGGGAAAAGCTCACATTCAGATTAGGTTTTGGCTTCAAGTTAAGTCTGGTGTTTGATTAGTGGGACAAAATGATTTATCTAAAATAGAGATGACCTTCATATTAACCTAAAACTCAAAATAAATCATTTTTCAATTATGAAAAGCTTTGGTTCATGTGTACATTTGTCCTTTTGTTATTTACATACATGGAAATGCCAATAAAGACCATTCTTATCAATTTAGTTCAGAGCAAAAGAAACAGGAATTCCCAGAAATGTCAAGGAAAGAAGTGATCAAAATTTCAAGGAATGAAGCCAGAAACATTTCCAATTCTGGTAAAGGAAGTGGAGAGCTATTCAGTAAATTAATTTCTATTGCATTTTCATTTGTTGTGGCAAAATAAGCTATTTTAAGGAGATTTTCAGTAGAATTTGTTTACCAAAGTTCAGATAAAGTCAATTTCTCTTCAGGTAAAATTCTGAACTCTTGAATGCTTATCTAAATTAACTTCGGCACTTGAAAGGTTACTGTCCCAGTTTGGGAACTATAGGGTTAAAAAAAAGTCCTCTAGGGACTAGAAGATTGTTATTCAATCCCATAATTCTGCTATCTCTTCATAAACTCATGGCAAGGCAGCTCGTTCTCCTGTCCTCCCCCTCCAGCCTTGTGTCTGGCTGGAGCTGCTTTATCAGGACAAACATGTAAGGAGCAGGCCTGGTTTGGAGCCTCCAGAGGCTGTGTTGGGGCCCCTTGGGTGACAGAGGCATGGGGGTGGGGAGGATTGGAGCACTGGGGAGTATAGATTTAGTTTTGGGCCAGGGGAAAATTCAAGGGAGTTCACTATGAATTTTGTNTCAAGGGGGTTCACTATGATTTTGTATCTGCCTTGTAATTTCTTTCTGTAACTCTCTCTCCAAATATAATTCTATTTTTCTCCAATTCATCTGAGAGCTTCATTCTGTCGGCTCCTTAAACCCATGACAGCTACCTACTGCAAATTCAACCCAACAACTTAAATAAAAATTTAAAAAAAAAAAAAAAGTTGACAGATCATCTGTTGTCATGGAGGCAGGGAATTAATGTAGCTGAGTCAGGGATTATAAAAATAAAATTATTTTATTTTCCTGGAAGCCCTGCCCCCAAACTACACACAAAATTAGTTTAGATTTATTCACAGGTTCTAATTTGATGGGGAATTCTTCAACAGGATGTTATGGACAGCATTAGAGATTTGAGAAGCCAGGAAATGGAAAAGGCGAAGATATAAGCACAGCTTCACCCCATATCAGTCAGGCTGAGCAGAGAATAGAGGGAGCAGCAGGCTTTACTCATGAAGGTGAGATAGGTATTGGGCAATGATCCCTTGCTGGATTTCTCTGCAGCTCGGCTGCCTTCTGACATTGCAAGCAATATCCAATAGTCTGGATCCAGGCCGCAGCAGCCCAAGGCAGGTGGAAACGCCACCAAAGTCAGGAATGTATCAAAACACAACTGCCCCAAGACAGGGATTCGTGGGAGCGATGCTACCTCAGCAGCGGCAGGGGTGAGCCAAACTGCTCAGGTCTCCAGAGTTTGGAGTAGCAGCCAGGAGATAGGCTGTAATATGGTCTGAGAGCAGCTGGGTCTGGGTGCTGCCGGTAACTCTCTCAAAAGGACCCCAGGACTTGCCAAGCTTGCAAATCTGCACAGAGCGGTGCAAAAGTGGAGAGAGGCATCCAAAGGCAGGGACAGTGCAAAACCAAGAGCTGTGTAAAAAGGTAGGAACCATCCAAAAGTGAGGACGCTCCAAAACGGGAGCTCTTAAGGCAAGAACTCTTCTAAGGCAGGAACTCTTCTATGGCAGGCATCTCACACCTTCACCCTTGCTCTAGTTATGCTTTTCTAGACAAAGCATCCATTTGCCAATTTATACGGGGTGCGAAAACCCAGACAACCACCCGCCGAACTCCCAGCACAGGCTTCCACACGGTTTAGCACACATGTGGCAAGGCATCTTTTGCTGTTCCCTCTTCAAACCCACAGGGCCAGGGTGGAAAGCAGTTTTTGCGCCGCCTTCTCCCCATTCAAACCCACAGGGGAGGGGAGAAAGAAGGAATTTGGAGTGCTCCAGAACACCTGTTCTGTGTTATCCTACTCCAGTGGGAGGGTACACAAGGTTGCCTCCGGAAGTCTCTTCAAACCTCAACAATTCTGTGATTCTATGATCATTTGCTTTCATTCTACTATCCTAAGCTCACCCTAGTGTTTTTTAAAAGTACAATATTTTCTTTTTTATTCTGATGTTGGCATCAAAAATTAAACAGACTGTAATCTAGCTATGTAACACCTTCACTGGTGATACAGTATGTCTCATGATTTTGAAGGTTAAGGTAGTAAGCACAATTTGGCTCTGCTGTCACCCTTCTCCCAACAGCCTTTCCAGATAACACAGCTATACAAGCAGTGTGTGAGCTGCCATCCCAGCCCTGGCAGTATTTGGCAGTCATTGATAATTCAAAAGGACTTCAGAGACCAAAACTACAATGAATAGGAAATAAGTGTCTCAACACACTTCTGTCTCTTCTTTTCAATCATTTTTGGCTACTGGTATTTTTGCATCCAGAAGCCTCACACACATCAGAACTGCTTTTCAAGAATGAGTAAAACCCAGCTAGTCATTTAGGCTCACAGTGAGTTTGAGTCCAGCTGTATTCGCCAGTAGAGGTGAGGAAATGTCCAAAGCCCAGAAATGATGAATAATTGAAGAATTGTACTCATGTTATCCCTCAGTTTAAATATTCCATGCCTTCATCTTAGTTGGGAGATAGTGTCACAGGTTAAATTCTTCCACTGCTTTGCCTCCACATATCTCAAAAACCAAAGCTCTGTAGACAAAAGGTATCTTAGATGGCCCTCTGCTTTTCTTCAATGTTCTGCTGGTGTAATACAATTTTTTTTTTTTTTTTTTTTTTTTTTTTNTTTTTTTTTTTTTTTTTTTTTAGGCATGCCAATATAAAAGTAGATTAATATAGAAGCCATCTATGTAAATCTATATATATGCAGTACAGGGGAAAGCCACAATGGTAGTAGTGTTCACTTTTGGAGTCCAAAAATTTTTATATTGGTCCTAGGTTTTCCCTATAAACTCAGTATCATGATTCTCATGAGAACAATCATGGCACTGACAGGTACTCAGCACACATATCAAGGGAGTAGTGCTAATGCTAACCTAGGGCTGTGATACTGTAGTAGTAGGCTGCAGATCATGGGTGTATCAGGCATTGATTTTCAGTATCATCTCTGACAAATGATAGTTCAGGTGTCAAAGCCTGTTGATCAGAAAAAGGACTCTGCATTACTCTCTGTATCAGCAAGCTGGCTACAGGAATTTTCCCTTCTCAACATCCCATACAATTTACACAGCTGATAACTCCGGAGTTTAAAGGCAGAGAATTTTAATCAAACTCCTTAATCCAAATAACTGCATAAGAGAAACTGCAATAGTAGAGAATAGGATTGCTGCCAGAAAAATGAAAACAGGTTTTAAAAGGAGAAGCACTATGAATGGAAAAACAGCCTTGGGGAGAACTGTGTTCCATTGACCAGCCCTCCCTTGCGAGATTTTAGCAATTCAATTAGAATTCTTCACAGGTTTAGAAGATCATCGTTGGAAGTACAGCTCCATCCTACAATGCCTGTAGTTGACACATAATATCTAGTTCTGTATAATCAGGATTTCTCTGGGGCTCAGTGGGCAAGTGAGCCTAAGGCTTTCACATCTGCTGAAGAGGATGTGAGGTCTTAAAAGTAGAGCAAGGATAATCTGTTGAAAGAAACAATGAACACCAGCATCTAGTCCCAGTATGGGCGAAGAGGAAAAACAAGTGTGGATGGGAATTAAACTAAAGACACTCAATCCTTAAAGGGGAATCTTTTGCTTCAGAGTACATCGTTGAGTTTTTGGGGTAAAGAAGTTTCAGTGTTGCTTTTTTAGCCTTTGAAATGTGCTGTGTGGAACTGCAGGGATGTGAGTAAGAAGGAATAGGGGAATAGGGGAGGCTGGGGTTTGAAATGAAGTGTTTGTCTAATCCAACAGATGGTCAACTTACAATGTTTTTCCTCAAGCAAATTCCCATAGAGGACAATTCACCTTGAGTTTGAACCACAACTTGAATTGTGAGAGTATATGAATTCTTCCACTTGTAAATTATGACAAACTTCTCCACTTCCCTTTACTAGTACTTTTCATTTTCAATGTAACAGAGAAATGTCCCAGAACATCAAAATAGAACCTTATATTTCACTCAGTCTGCACTGGGAATTGAAATTTATTTCAAAAAGCCCCCATATGTGCAAAAACAGAGTATAAGGGATGGTAAGTAGGAATCAGGCTTTGAATATGTTGTGCAACATAAAATCACAAGTGTGTTGTGTGGGTAGAGCTTTGCAGAGAACTGCTTACACTGCTGTTGTTAAAATTCCTCTAACCCACTTCTGGTTACCACAACCTTTATCAGTTCCATTAACTTGGCTGCAAAATGTGCAAATTTAAACCTATCTACTTCCTGCAATTAAAAAAGAGCCTTCAGAATTGATATTTGTGAAAGGTCTTTGTATACAAGTGATTTTCTAAACTATACTATATAGCTATATTCTACACAGTTGCCAGTAAGAGCATCCAAACCACAAAAGCACAGTTCTGCTTACTCATTCCAATCACACAAACAGTTAAGGGGGGATATAAACAAGCCAAGCAAACACTTCTAAAATGAAGTTGAGTAACCCAAAAAGGATGGAAGAGTAAATTGAAGGTTAGTGCTAATGTAAAAATGAAAATAGTTTCTTGATGTTATTTCACTGTGTAGTTTAATATGTCTGAAAGTGTAGTAGCTGCAGTCTGAAGATGGAGGAAATAAACCCTCAAATCCTAATTATAATGGTCAAATTCTTCAGTCACATCTGATCTGATTTCCCTCATTGCCATCCTTGTATTTTATCACTGAAAAATGCAAAGTTCCTTTGTGTTGTCTCAGGTGGCTCTGCTGGAGGGCAGCACTGTGGGGCATCCTTGTGCCTCACCTCACGCCTTTCGTTCCCACTATTAACAATCAGCATAAATCTGCAACTTCCAGGGCCAGTGGGAAGTTGTCTGCCAGCGTGAAACACCTCAGAGTTTTGTTTGGAGTTTTGTATAGGCCAAATTTGGGAGGGAAAAAAATTAAATTGGGAAGTGGCAAAAACATGTCAATTAAAGTAATACATTTTTGTCATATGTATGATGTGCGTATTTAAACCAAAATCAGTGACAACATACATACACAGCCTCTGCTGGCATCAGATGCAAACTTATGGGGCAAATACCTGTGGTCAGTGCAGAGAGGTAGGTGCCTCCAGAGAGTGACTCCGAGGAATTGCCTAATTTATGTGCTCAAAGGTACCTTGCAGAGGCTCCTTGCTCCTTTAGCTCTGGGGAAGAAGACCATAGAGACAAGCCAGAAAGTGGGAACAATTAATTCTCCCCACACCTCTTTTCCATTCATGTCACTTTGCTCATATAGTAGATTCTCAGGGAAGATCACTAGTGTAGGATTTAGTCAGGTTATCAAAGATGGAAGCATGTAATTAAAACCAAAAACATCTGTTATGGAGGGGTAATTAATTGATGGGAGATATGATTTTCAAAGATTATTATTGTTTATTAATATTCAGTATTCAGAACTCTCACCACCACCACCACTGATTTTAATAATACTCGATTCTTTGCACCGTCATGGAAACTTTATACAGGTAATAACACAGGATCTAGAAATAAGTAGCAATAATATATAACATTAATTAAACTGGAAGAGAAGGTTCCTGGAGTCACTATACCGCTTGTGGTCACTACCTTGCTTGCCCACTAGGTGGACTCAAGGAGCTCCTTTCTGCTCATGGCAGAAGGCAATGGTGAATTACAAGAGGCTCAAGCCTNCCGCAAACATCTTGTTATTGTACCACAGCTGCATCCAAGGACACTGTATCAGCACTTCAGAGCAACTGAGTCCGATGTTTGTCAAAGTCCTGTTCCACTAGCTTTTTCACATCTATGTGACCCTTCTCAGCTAACCAATTCCCCACATATAATAAGGCAGTAGCAAGCACAAATACAATGCCAGAGCACGGATACAACAGCAGAGCACATTGTGTCACCTGCTCATCTCCTTTTATCAATACAGCCCGAGAATAATGGGCCTTTGGACACAGAATAGCCAATTAAAATGGCACTTTGCCATGCTTGACCATATAGGTGAAGCCATAGGCTTGCTTTACCTTTTTTAGTGCAGAACACTGGCTATGCACAAGGCAAGCACAAGCTGAGCTTGTGTACCTTGTTTACCATAGGATGCAAACAAGTCTGGGCAGGCCAGAGTCCTTAGACTCAGTGGCTCCAAGTTCTTTGTCCTCTTTCCCATGGTTGCTTCTCCCCAAAACAGAAGGAAGGGGAGCAGAAAAACATGTCTGGGCAAGTCAGGACATATATAAACCTATTTTGGCTTACTTAGGCCTATCACAACAGTATCTCAGTGTCCTATTGAGTTGCAACTCATCAACTGATTAATGGTAACTTGTTAAACCTCAGTAACTGAGTTGCTTCTACTTATGTATATGTACCAGGCTTCTCTTGGGCAGATATGGTCCAGTTGCAAACACTGAAGCTGCAGGGAGAGACTGTATAGTGGTGCACTCTGTGCAGAGATTAGCAGCAAGTGACACAATCCCTCCTTGCTGCTTTGAAAACAAATGTTACTCCACCTTTAGTTTAGATCTGTGACAAATCAACCAATATTATCTGTTGCAGTGTCACAGGCTGCACACCAGCTGTTAGTAAGCCTCTCCATCCAGATAAGGAAGACTCCAAGCACTTTAGTTCATCCACCAGCACAAATGCAAAATACAGCAAAGGTGTCTGAATCGTTGCTTAATTCACGTTAGTGACCACTTTGTATGTGCAGAGGCTCAGCCAGGAGCAGTGTTGCAGTTCTATCTTACACTAACGCTTCGCTGAGGACAAGCCCTCCTCAGAGAAAGATTAAGCTGCACTAGCATACAGTCTCTTATCACTTGAAAGAACACCCCCAGGATTTTTAATGCTTTTTAATTCATACCATTAACTAATTCCCTTTACCTTTGCTGCACGTCCCCAGGTAGCCTGAAATGAGGGTTAGCACACCATGACCTACCCGCCCACAGTGGCAGAGGTGAGATGAAGCCTCCTTGCAATCTAAAAGGTGGAATTAGTTGTGCCACAGAACTTTCTCATCCAAATAAACCAAGGTAATTCAAATAAATCGAGGTAACTGGAACATTTAATCTCACAAATTTTCTCTCTTTGTGATTGTTGTTAAAGTAAGATTTTCTAGTTCCACAGATATTCAACTGGAATCAAACCCAAGGTTTTAGTTCCTGTTACCAGAGTATTGGGCTCCATTCCCATACTGAAACAAGATTTTCTCTTCCTTTATTTCCCACAATGTTAAATTAAGATATGTGAATAAAGACAGCACAACTATAATTTATCCAAAGTATTTTAAAGAAAATTAAATCTAGGCACAGTCAGAAAGTATGTTGACCAGAGTGTTAGCAAACATCCCTGGTCCAATATTTTCAAAAGCAAATGAGTGAATTTCTAAGTTCATGCAGAAAGTTGTGACCTCCTTCTAAAATGCACATTCATCAAACATCCCTTCCCTGGGACACTGCAGGAAGAGCTAACAATTCTATGTGCCTGCAAAGCATCTATATCTATAAGCATCTATATCTTCAGTGAACCAAGAGAGAGTAGAAGAGAAGATAGAAATCAAAAAAATACTAGTTTAACCTTTTCCTCACAATTATAGAATATCAAATAAAGAATAGGGAAAAACAAAACAAACCACAAACAAAAAACCCAAGGTGATGTTTCTGTAACAGCCTTACAGAATATTTCAAGTAGAAACATTAAAAGATTTTTTTTAAATCTAAAAAAAGCCCCCAACACCAATATTTTCATTCATCATAAATACTGTAGAAATCTTTGCATATCAAATGCATCAGTCTTTTAAGATTAGTAATATTCTATTTGATCAAGAGAGTAAAGATTTTGCAGTGCAATTATTTCCAGATTGAGATTATCTTCCCCTTTCTTTCATCTGAAAATAGTTAAGTTGTTAACATTTTATCAGTGTATGGGCTGAAAGCAAATTATCAGTATTTCCTACAGGAAAATAATTAACCTTTCACATTTTTCTGGCTGAAAAGCTATTCAGACCAATGCGTGTTTTAATTGCATAGAGGCTTTGAAGTACTTGAATACCCTCCTGTCCTGTTAAGACTTGGTTTATGTTATGTGTAAGCAAAGGCTCTTGACCTCCATCCTTCAGCTCTCCTCAGAACCCACACTCTCAAGGGAGAAACTTTCTCAAAGAGATATTAAGCCAACAGAAATAATACAATTTTAAACCTCAGTATCAAACTGGCCAGATAAATGGACTACTACCTGCATTAGTTGGTCTTAATTAGTTGCAATTATTAACAACCTAAAGAAGTCAATAGACTAAATGGATATATTGAGCTGGCAGGACTAGTTCATGGCAGTGGTAAGGTTAGTCAAGATAGAATAGGTAGAGTTCCAAAGTACTTCTGAAGAATTACATTACATACCAAGGTAGTACATATGGACACAGCTGAGACTGTCCATGTGGGCAGTGGGGAAGATGGTGGAACCAAAATAATGTTTCTACAGAAATAAAGTAATAATTAAGGACCACTAATTAAGCAGAAACAAAACACTGAAGAGGGCAGATGTGAATACAGAGAAATATAAAGTGTCTCATCTACAGTGGTTTCAGCCCTCTTTAGTTTCAGATGTTTTGTCTTTTAGAAAGGACAGAAATGGGAAGGTCTAAAGGTGTTGAAGGAAGAAGTATAAGAAGGAATTGAAGAGGCTAGGAGAGTCTACTCTGAAAAGAGCTGTATCTATCATGGCAAAGTTATAAAAACAAATGAATTGCAGAGAGAAAGCCAAATAGAGCTTTTTTTGTCTACCTTTGAGTTCAGTAACAGAGGTTGCATTAATATTGAAGCACATGTAGAATAGGAGAAAATAACTGCATTTTCATTTAATTAAATTGGAGCAGGGACACTTTAGTGACACTGAACGATTTGCAAGATTAAAAAAAAATATTGTATTTGTATGAATCCACTCTTATGTTTTGGAAATTGGTCAATTACAGAGGACACTGGTTCTGAACAAGACACAGAGTTGGAAATCTGGGGCTTGATCCCATTGTCAGTAAGGTAGGTGCACAGCTTTTAGGATAGGAACAATTCCAAGCCCTGTCCAGCTACAACCAGACTACTACAAATGTCAAGAGCACTTTGTTATTGACTTTAAATAGTTACAGAATAAAGAAAATCCTGGGCACTTCTTGGAAATCTGCTTTAAATCTCACTCCAAGACACTTGTTGGCAACCCAGGTGAGAGACAAACTACTGACCTTTTCTAGCATGCACCAAAGGCCAGCTAAGTACTTCTCATCATTATTCCTTCAGTACAATCCACCTCAGCAGTATGAGGACTCTGCAGTCTATAAGAGTGACAAGAAAGAAAATAGAACTGTTTATATGGTTAGCCCAGTTTGTTATTGCTGGTTCTCTGGCACAGCTCCCACTGTGACACTGTTGGGAGATGTCACCAGTAACAAACCAACAGCCACACGTTAAAGCAATACTGAGTTTGTACTGGAAACAAGATCATTTTAACAACTCTTATCCAGGCCTGTTTTATACAATACAAGAATGTTAATACCCACTGAAGCAGAAGATGAGCAGTATAACGATTAGCAATGCTATTTTGCAATATCTCCTCTTTTATCTTGCATAATTTCACAAAACTTCAGTCCTAAAACTGTTGACACACATCGGAGAAAATCTGATTTCAGTAAGCTTGGATTTATCTCCAGAAATAAATTTAATTTATAACTTAGCTTTTTTGTTTGATCAAAAAACCAGTTTTCTGTGTTCCTTATTAATGCCAGGTGTCATTTGTATTTCTAGATACTTATACTTTATAAATAGAGTTTGGGGAAGCTAGGCAGGGACACTTCCCACTAGTACAAGCCACTCAAGGTCTCCTCCAACCTGGCCTTGAACACTTCCAGGGAGGAAGCAGCCACAACCTCCCTGGGCAACCTGTGCCAGTGTCTCACCACCCTCACTGGATAGAACATCCAGTTTCAATCTCCCCTCTGCCAGTTTAAACCCATTGCCCCTTGTCCTGTCATTGCAACACCTTGTAAATAATCCCTCCCCCAGCCTTCCTCTAGGACCCCTTCAGATACTGGAAGGCTACTCTAAGGTCTCCTGGAAACCTTCTCTTCTCCAGGCTGAAGAGCCCCAACTCTCTCAGCCTGTCCTCATAGCAGAGCTGCTGCATCCCTCCAAGCATCTTCGTGACCTCCTCTGAACCCACTCCAACAGTTCCATGTCCTTCCTGTGCTGGAAGCTCCAGAACTGCAAACAGTTAAGGAAACATGAAATTTGTCCTATCCTCTTTTTCATAATACTTACTGTTTTCTAGGAAGCTTTTTAGTTTCCAAGTCTGACCTGGGGTGAGAAACTGATCTCCTAAAGGCCTATGGTGTTGTTCTAGTCTTCATTCTTATGCTTGCTTTTGTCTTGTTTCTCTTTCTTCTTAGCTTCTGGAAATGCAGTCTTTGGACTTTAGTGCAATTTTTAGGAGTCAATAAATTTAGACTTGGATAAATTTCCCAAATGAAACTGGTGGAGGAAGAACACTTTCATCTCCTGTGATATACTTCTGACAAAGTATAATTAAAATATTTTCATGCTGTCTTGCCTGCTCTGTCTGCCTTTCATGAATGATGAAGTCTATCAAGCTATTATTTGTCTACACGTCGTGTGAGAAAGGATTAAGCTAGTGAAGTGTTCAATATCAGTAAATGATCTGGAACTCCATAAAAACATCAATTATTGTACAGTTAAAGATGTCTTCATGCTCTTTCAGGAAGCTGGCATTTTGTCTTCATTCCTCTGGTGATGGAGTGTGGGGATGACTGTCTTCAGAGACACTGCGTGCACAACTCAAATGCAAACTGTGAGCCTGTGCCAAAGAGAACAGATTTTCTCAATTATTTATTTGGATATAGTAGAAGAAAAAGGGAACCTATGTCAGTACAGGGAAAGGTGCCCTCCTTACGTCTCTGAAAGATGGGTTCATCTGTCTAAGCCCCTGCATTTGGGGTGACACAATGTAATAGGGCCATATCCCGGGGTCACATAACCTTTGAGATTTCTTGTCAGAGTGACCAAAAAGAACTGTAATTAATTTGAATGCAGTGATGTTTGACTGAGTTATAGGCACAGTGGGAACCTGCTGAGTGGACCCCTGCTAAAGCCATGCTGTCTTTTTTTTTTTTTTTTTTTCCCAAGTGGTAAGATTCTGCCAGCTTCAATACAGCTTCTCCTCCTTGTAGCCAAAGAGGATTTGAAACATCAAATAGGGAGGTGTATCCTTACCTTCTCTTTACAACCTCTGATGTCTCAGCAGCATGGCTCTCAGGCCTGGTAGCCCAGAAATTGCTCTCATCCAACTAGGGAGATACTACAGAGTTCACCTCTTAGACCCTCTACTATTCCTAAAGTCTTTTCCATGAGTACAAACAGAAAAAAAAGTTTGAACAAAAGCAAATAATATATTTGTATTTTATGGGAATTGCATTTAAGCTTCAATGTAATTATAAAATAATTTTTAAAAATAATGTTTGCAATCCTAAATTATACAATGGAATAACAGAGGACGTATTACAATTAATTCTGATTAAAAACATTACTTAGATAATGAATGATTCATGATTCGTATTGCTCAAGTTGCCAAGCATTACCTCAAATTATAGATTGAGCACATCCTTTTACCACTATTAATAACTGCAATTATGTCAGTCCAAGTACCTTCAGTGACAAAAGACAGTATGCTACCCCCCTCCAAGCCTTCCTGCCTCATTTTCAGAGCACAGCTAAGCTAAGGTCCTTAGAGTACACAAGTGTGCAGAGAAGGAATATGTTTTCTTCAAGGAAACAGCATCTTTGGGAAATCTAATTGTCCAACAAACACTGAAAGATGTGCATGTTCAGAAATTATCTCAATGCACTGTTGGAACCTAGGACTCACCCAGTGACTTTCTAATCCTCTCTCTGCTAGTGTCTGATAGCGTTTCAAATAATCTTATCAGAGATATCAGAATCTCCTAAGCAAATGCCAGAATGAGCCTGAAATCCAACCACAGATGAGTTAGGAATCCAACATGTCATCTCCCTCTGCATCACGCAGTCTTCTATTATGAACATTTATAAGCCCATACGTTGAGTCCTTTCTAAATGCTGCTGGATCACAAACCACTCTTGTGGCAGTGAGTTCTGCAGCTGCATGTGCACTACTTGAAAAACCATCTCCTTATACTAGATTCATATCTGTGACATTTCCAATTTACCTAAAGCCCACTTAATTGAGAGGGATGGGGCAAAGTGTCTTTTTCCTCCCTGGTTAACGTTACCTCACTAGTGGACTACTGGAAAATTAACAATGCTCAGTTTGCTGGTAGGTAAATTCCATTTTCCTGTATCTACCCTCAATTACATTACCACTGCACACTGCTTAGACTACACCATAGCCTTTATTCCCCGCCATGAATCCATCTGCTAGTGCTCTGGCATCCCAAATAAATGATGCATAGCTACCTGACATGCCAAGACAAGGCATTTGAGGAATGTCCAGTTGCAGTTGTCTATGGAATAGCAATAAAACAAAAAGGCAGGAGAAAAAAATTATGGTGGAACCTTTGCAGTTTTATGATCCAGTTTATTTACCATGAGCTGGCCACTGCTGGATCACTCTAATCCCAAGAGAGGATGAGTGCATGCAGATCTGACTTGTAACCCAGCACAAGATGAATGTGTAGCATTAGGGAAATGACACTTGCAGCTGTATATAATAAAAAGCATCTGAAAGGGATAAAAAGGGAGAGTGGCTGGTCAGCTTTATTACCATGCTGTCTACTCCACTCATTTCAAGGTGTTTATAACATACTTGGATAACTGTCATTTTTCTCCAGATCAGGTTCAACAATAAGTTTTGAAGGGAAGATGAGACAAAGAGGAGAGATTGAAACTCTTCTTAAGATTAAACTGGATAACAGAAACTGAATGGCTCTGAATTCACTCTTTGGCATGATGGAGACACACTCCCCATCCCAGGGCACCCAGCTGAGATGCTTGAGTTAGAGCCTAAGTCAGAACAGAGAAAGTCTTCAGGAGGTTAATTCAGAGCCAAAGAGCCGAAGAGCCGAAGAGCCAAATCACTGTGAAAGAATCTATCTTTATCCATTGCAAAGCTGAAGACAATGCTGATAATTTAGGCACCACGATTAAACATCAATAGCTATGGACATGAAAACTCTCTCCTTTATCTTTCTTTTGTTCTGCAGTAATTAACCAGTAAACAAATCATCATTGCCAGCAGCCTGGTATTGATCTATGTGCTAGCACAGTGAGGTTTTTTTATGTTTCTCATGATACCATCCCACTTTCATGGTTTTTATTCCCAGCTGTGGACAAGGACTTTCTCTTATTTTGTACCCTCTTTGACTTTTGCATTTTTCTCCCTTTTTTTCTTCACTTCCTGCAACTCAGTTACCTAACCCTGGAATGGAGAATCCTGAGTAGGCTCATGAAATTTCAAAAAGGGAAGCTGCTCATTTCTCACCATTTACAAGGCTGAAAATGTCAGTAAAGTTTGTTATCATAACCATTACAATCAATACAGAATTTACTTTAAAGCTTGAAGGTAGCAGGCTCTCTCCTGATTGCCAAAAGAGATGAAATCTCCTCTAAGCTGACATCCATCACACATATCACTTGCAATATCCTGCCCTCTGTGTTCCTTTTTATTTCTAAATAGATCTGAAAGTAATTTTAACTGCAGTTTGTGAGACTTTGTACAGTTCTGATAAACAAACAAGCAAGTCAAAAGAACTAGGCGAGCTGGCCAGATCAAGCCAATGTTCAGAAGTCTTAGATGCTCATCAGCTGTTTTGCAAAGGTCAGATAGTTTTCCATTTACAATCTATTTCCAGTTTTATCCTGAAAATATCTCATAAACCAAAGTATTCTGCTGACAGTATAGTGAACATGTGCTATCACTCATTGGGTTTTTCTGAAGACAGGCATTGCCCCACTGCTGAAAACCATGACTCCTTTTTGTGTAATGGAGGGGGTAATTAATCAATGCAAGATGATATTTTTCCAAAATTAATATTGTTTATTAATATTTATATTAATGAGTCTTGCCCCTCCCGACCACTAATTTTAATAATAATCTGTTCTTTGCACGGTCATGGAAACTTTGTACAGATAATAACACAGGATCTAGAAATAACCAGCAATAATATATAACATTTATTGAATTCAATTGAACTGGAAGAGAAGGTTCCTGCAGTAAATGTACGGCTTGTGGTCACTACCCTGCTTGTCCGCTAGATGGACTCAAGGAGCTCCTTTCTGCTTATGGCAGAAAGCAATGGTGAATTACAAGAGATTTGAAGCATTTACTCACAAAATATTAGTCTCCTGATTCCCCAGGACTAGCTACAGCTTCAGACAGTACTCATATGCTTTCAGGGAATTCCATTACTGTCTTGTCAGCTGCTGAGACTTCTGATTCTTCCCAGACTTCCCAGACTGCTGGGGAAGGGAGACAGACTATCTGTGACCTGGTCCTGATCTCTCTGGGTGATCTGTGTATCTCCAGGACTTCCCATCTTGGCAGGAGGCTTTCAGGTGCAGGCAGGATGTCTTGCCATGTGCAGTCTCAGCACAGTGTCACGCTGGCTGTGCAGGCTGATTACGTGGAGGCATTTAGAGCCTGTTTCTGGTAAACTCTTGGCAGGCAGTTGCCAGACAGTTAGGATACAAAAAGGCAGTGAGAAAGCAGCAGTAGCAAGCAGCAAGCAAGCACAAATACAACGGCAGAGCAGGTTATGTCACCTGCACTTCTCTTTTTACCGATACAGCCCAAGGCTAATGGGCCTTTGGACACAGAATAGCCAATTAGAACAGCAGTTAGCCAGACCTGACCATATTAGGTGAAGCCACAGGCTTGTTTTGCCCTTTTTAGGAGAGAACACAGGCCTTGCACAAGGCAGGCACAAGCTGAGCCTGTGTACCTTGTTTACCACAGGATACAAACAAGTCTGGGCAGGTCAGAGTCCTTAGTCTCAGTGATTCCAGGTTCTTTGCCTTCTTTCCCTTGGTTGCTTCTCCCCAGAACAGAAGGAGGGAGAGCAGACAAACATGTCTGGGCAAGGCAGGACATGTATAAGCCTATTTTGGTCTGTTTAAGCCTATCATGACATTTGTAGGTGCATGATAAAGACGGCCACAGCACAATTTTCTGGGATGATCCAGAATTAATTCTTTCCTGTTAACCCTGAAAAATTTTGAACTGGAATGACTGAAAAATCTCTGTTGCAGTGGCTTGTGTCCCTTAGAAATGCTCTAAAAAGAATTACCCTGCCCATGCTTGTGCACAGCATACCATGAAAACAGAAACTGTTGTCAAAAAGGGCTCAGGCTTGCATCTTTTTCATTTATCCTTACTGGCTTTCTGCTGCAAGTTCTGTTCCTTCTAAAACTGCTGTAATACTGGGTCCCAATAACCAAAACAGAGCAATCTGTATGGCAGTCACATGAGGCTGATAAAGAAGTACCTGGATGGAGACAGCTCAGATGCTTCTTTTTAGGCATATCTTTGTTCACATTCTTGGGTGTTCTGTTGTCAAGAATGAACACAAATAATGGCTCTTCTGTACAGAATTTTGGCCACTCAAACACAAGGGGGCTCAGAAAACTAGAAAACTAATTGTGAAAGAACCACTGTTACTACTAACTTGAAAATTCTTGCAGAAATCAGCTCAGGTTCCTATTATCAGATATGCCAGGGGAAATTAATTAATTAATCAATTAAATAAATAAATATTACTATTCTGAGCATCCATACTTTGATTTATTTTACAGGATTGAAGTTAGTTCCCATAACGCACAATTTCTCACAAGGAAGGTGATGATAACTTCAACTTTCTGTAAAGCTGTGAGCTTCTCCATTTAAGGTATAATTTCATGTGGTCTTTTAAGTGTTTATGATGAAAAGGAGGTTTCAGACCATGAATTTAGCAATTTTTCTGGGAAACAAATATTTTTAGATCATGTAACACAAAGTGATGATCGTGTGGAGCACTTGAGACTGAATGCGTGTGAAAGAAGATGGTAGTCATAGGCAGTTCAAGGTAAGGGGCATTCAGTGAGAAAATGNATGGCCCTCCTCTGGATCCTTCTGACAGACTGAGTAGTAGGTAACTTCAATGCTAGACAATGAAATTGTTAAGGAATCTCAGCTGGTGGACTTCACAGCAGCCTGGCACATTGCTTAGTAACAGTAGAAGAGCAAGGCATGTTAGAGGCCCTGGTCACACAATACCTGAGTGGGCAAAAGAGGGGGGAAAAGGGAAAAAGCAAGTAGTTTTCTACTAGACAGCTAGCCATCAGTCAGTAGACGTGATCAACAGGAGTTAGAGGTGATGGATTCTTTTAGCTGTCTGATGCCTCAATTTTCTTGTTTCAGTAACAGGTGAAAAGAGTATTTGAATAGGACTGGCATGATCTGAGAGCTCAATGAATTAGAGCAAATACCATTTTGCAAAAAATTACCTTAATTTTATTGAGACACATCTACTGGTGGAGAACTGGAACTGGAGGCACAGCACTGAATAGTTGCTGGAAGTGTCAGACTGGATTGCTTGCTGCTAGATTCTCTTTATGGACTTGGAGAGCTCTTATAGAGAGTTTGTACAAATGTTGGCAGCAAGAGGACCTAAATCTAGGGGACTTGCTATGAAACCAAAGAGCACTCATCATGTGACAGGACATTTCTCAAACACCTTGTAAGCACCATAGGTCTTCGGGTCTCAGAACTGACACTTTAGTTTCCTGAATGTCTACAAAATGAGAGTTAAAGATTAACAAGGAAAGCAAATATCAGATAGAATATATTTCAGAAGTTTCTTCCAGAAGGAAAGATATTTTCTCTGAATAGAAGAATTCACCATTAAAAAAAACAAAACAAAACCAGACCTCACTTTGAAACAGCCCTGCAAAATCATCAAATCCTAAAAAATCTTATCTTTACTGATCTCCAGGGAGGATGGCAAATGATAGGAGAGAGAGACATGGTGCACAGCTTAGTGGATACAAAAGATGGAACACGCTGCAGTGTACATAAAACAGTCCTTAGGGAAGCAAATGTGTTTGGAATATTTTCAGCAGTTTTATTTCAAGTGACATCTGAGGACCAGTTATAGAAACTGATGAATTAATGAATAAGAATGGTAGACATTCATGAAAGTTTCTCTTTAAATGGATTCACTAGTAGATCTTTTAAAGCAAAAGGGATGGCACACTCTATCTGGTACCCCACACTCAAAAATACAAAACCAGTGCTGTCAAAACATATTATCATTGATCAAGAAGTAGAAATTCCTTGAAATGTTCCTGATCTTGTTCTTCAGTGTGGTGCATTATGATTTCCAATATCTTTTCCAAAGGGCAGCAAATGTGATGAAAATTTAGGTCTTGCAAGCATCATCCTAGGTATAAAGACAGGAGTTTGCTGTCTGAGTAGCACATGCTCTCCCAACACCAGTTCTTGCACACGTGTGTCTTGATCTTCCAGGGTGACTCTAGTTCTCAGCATGAATATATGTTGCAAAAGATGTCATGCTTTATGTAGCTATTGCATCCTGATGATAATAACTCAAGGTAGGAGTTTGGGATTCTTTATATATTTATTTATTAGTTTTGAAGACAGGGAATTAAGAATTTGTTCATCTGTGCAACTGATACTCACCACCCTTCTTATAACTCTCTTCTAGCATTCAGCTCTGATTTTCCTTGGCATCCTATTTTTTTTCCTTATTTGTTTATCTTCTGCTAGGTTCCTACCCTTGCTATTTTACTGTCTAGTGTATCCTTCATTATCTTTTCTTTCATCTTCATCCTACTAATACTACTCTTTACCTCTTTAGCATACCCGTGCTCCCCTCCTGTGAGCAGTTCAAGCTCCCCTTCTTGCTGCAGTTTCATGTCTGGCAATGAATCATCTCCAATTTGCTTTTCTCTGTGTATATAAGTAAATCAGGGAAGGTGAGTACATGATGCTGTAGGAAGGAGTCACCAATGTTAATTGTAGAGAGTCACTTTTTCCACAATAGCTGCCCAGTAAAAGATATAATTTTCTCAAAATAAATGAGATCTGGCAAAATTAAGACCCTGTAGCAAATAGTAACAGTGATTACCAGTGCTGGTTAACATCTTTGTCAGTGATATATCACCTGGGTAGGCACAATCCCAAGCACAAATACAGGCTGGGTGGTGAATGGCTGGAGAGCAGCCCTGAGGAAAAGGACTTGGGGGTCTGGGGTGATGAAAAGNTGATTCTATGATTTTTCAGAGATGCTAAGCATGTAAGTCCCCTGTGTGAGCAGGGACTGTATGGCATAATTTGCTCACATTGTGGTGAGAACAAAATCTTCCAGGGCTGATTTCCACCTTTGGAAGGATGCAGCTCCTGAGGAAGAAACGATCTTTACTATTCTTTAGGACTAGAATAGTGCCACATTAAGATGTCTTAAAATCTAACATTCAAACAGACATTTGTACAATATCCACACATTGCCTCAGTGCTTTTCTTCTATCCTCTTCATATGAAAATCTTGAGCAATTTCCAAACTCTTCAGTAAAATGTAAGACTAAGCTGAAAGTGTGGTAGCAATTCTGATAGGGGCTGAAAACACAGTGTAAAGGCATTAAGAAACTGGTTTAAAACACCTGCGTGCCATACACAACAACCTGTGAATACACAATAACACAGAAAATATTTAAAACCTTGTTCTCATTAGAGATACCTTATGAAGCACTCATGAAAACTGCATGAAGCAATAAGATGGAGTATCTTCTGGATGAGTCACAAGCAGACCTCCTAAAACAGCACCTAAGATGTGCTGTCATCAGAAATTAGAACACTGTTTGGGTTTCTCAGCCTCTGTCATTCCAATAATATTGAAATAGCTCCCCAGTACGAAACCTTGATAATTAGCTGGCCTAACTCTGCAAATAGACAGAAGTAATCTCTTCTCATCGTTTAGAAAAAAGGCAAATGCTAATGCTGGGTGCTAGACCCACAGTTTAAATATGGATTATGGCATTAAAAAGAAACATAAACTAATAACACATTTCTGTGGTAATATTCCTCACTTAGAAGGCAGTTAGAGAAAGGAGGATTCCCTACCACCACAGAATCTTTCCTCTGGTATTCCCCAGGACTTTTTGACTAGGTTAAAATGTCCCAGAATACTTCCAGCTTGTGCTTTTTACAGATCCTACACTTTATACAGATTCTGTGAGGCTGACTGAAATGAGACTCTGCTCACAAGCAGTCCCATGATAGCACTAGGATTATTTTCAGACTTGGGGCCAAGAATTATTAAATTATTCAAGTAACTCAAGATGTATACAGTCATTTAATGGGGCTTACAAAAAAAGCCTGAGCAAGCTAGAACTTAAGACATAGAAAAGCTAAGAGATGTTAGAATATGGCTCTGAGACATGATGGAAGTTCATCTTTAAAATTAGGACTTGCTAAGACTCCATCTTCCAGTAGATTGGTCACTTTGTGCTAAACACAATGAATTTAGAAAGAAGTGCTTCAGTTTGTTAGGCACAAACACTACTGGACTAATTTCACCCTAAAAGAGGAAAGAGACACTACCTCCCAGTGACTCTACCGTAGGCTGAATTCTCCTTGCAGTGGTTCACTGGGAATTAAATTGCTGCAGTTACAAAGCTGCATATTGGCTCAGGATGGAGGAGTGTTAAAGAAGCTACAGTGAATAACAACAGCTTTACAGTCCATTTATCAAAGTGCCAATAGCTTCCATTTTAAAGCAAGTAAGGCAATAATATATAAAGATTGAAGAGATTATCTGTTTCCAGAGTAGTTTAATACATAGAGAAAGTGGTGGTAGTTGAGGATGTTGAGGCTCTGGTGTTTTCTTGCTGTTTTTAGGGTAAATACTGAAAACCTGTCAGGCTTTTGCCAGTTCTTGTCTTTACAGCTGGAGCTCAACACTTGATTATTTACTATTTCACTGAAAACAGCAGTATGCAATAAGGACTAGCTTAAGACGAAAGGAAGGGGAACGATAAGCATGAATCACTTCTTATTACCAGTCTTACTTGGGCCAGTTCTGTCAGGCTCACACAAACTTTATGGTATCATTTCAAGGCTTTGATCCAGGTTTTTGATCTGCATTAAACAAATCTGCTTATCTTCTCTTACTCCTTTCTCACACTCTACTTTCTCCTTTATCTTTGAGCGTTGTTCTTGCTCTCCCTTAGCAAAAGCTCTGCGTGTACACAGAAATGCTGCCATCAGTGATGTGCCCCCAAATCCCACCACTTCCCATAAAGCACAGGCTCTGTGCAACAGCAGAGAAGCACAGAGCTAAAAATAAACTCACTCTTTGCCCATTTCACTGGAGGTCATTCCTGAAAACAAACAAGCAAGTGAAAAAGCGAACAAACCTCCAGCTCTCTCTTGTACCTTGAACTGCGATATGTCATGTAATTATATACTAGCTCTGTCTTGAAGATCTGTTGTGCCTGACATTGCTCAAATGTGATCACCCATGCCCTGTAGATCTTTCAGCTCTGAGTTGTAAGACTAACTTGGACCAGGAGAAAGAGATGAAATGGACAGACAGAAGACTGATATGAAGAAATAGATTGCTATAACCCGTAGTACTTAGGTACCTGAGGTGCCTTTGAGGTTAAGGATGTGTGCCAATGTTTTTCAGGAATGGGCACTGATTACAGGCAAGTTCAATTTAAATGATTGTTTATTACAGCAAAAGCCTTATTCCTTCAAAACAATGTGTCACTNGCTCCAGAACTGCACACAGGACTCCAGATGGGGCCTGTCGAGAGCAGAGTGAATGGGTGGAATCACCTCCCTTGCCCTGCAATATCATCATTGCTCCTAGTGTAATGATTCTGCATTGACACATCCACCAAGTTCTTTCATTCTGAAGTATTTGGCAAAATATATTTCTGATACTATTAGAACAGCCAAAAAAATGATAATGTTAATCTGACTGTATTGCAGTCAAAGCTGGACTAATTACAGGTATATGATTTTTGGACTGTTTTTCAAATAGAATGAATTTGTGTATCCTCATCTTCTTCAATGATGGATGAAAATCAAGACCACCATGTTAACAGCTGAAATGATAACACAATGAGGTTGGCTACTTTCCTGCAAGCCTTTGTGGTTGAACTGTATGTGGCTAATCTTCTTGATGCTTCTGTGCTGAGCCTTCCCACTGGAAAATGAGTCTAAGCCAAATCATCATTGTAGACTATGTTCATATCAAGACTATTACACTCAGAGAGGAAATCTTTGCTCCTTCAAGGTCTGCATACCTGGGACCAGAAATGGACAGGTGCCTTTGTTGCTGGCAAAAGAAACTTAAAAGGGAGAGAAAAGATCCATACCATGTAGTAGAGTTGAGAAGGCTTACCTTGTGTGATCCCTAGTATTCTGTGTGTCTGCTGAGGACTGCAAAACCAGTAATTTCTCTAGGCTGTGTATAAGATAGCACTTGTTTGAAAGACAGTACAGAGCAAAGAATCTTCCCATTTTCTTCATTACAACATGTATGTGAACTTGTCATAGGACAAATAAAGAAATAAGGCTGAAAGGTAAGCATGGAGTTTGACTCAAAGGTGTTTTAAAGGCCTTTGACTAATATGAGCTGAGGAATGTATCTGAGTAGACACTGTTGTGGTTGAGTTTCACCAGCTTACACGTTTGTTCCCATCACTGATGTACTGTTCACACTATGCCTTCCACCAGGGAAACTCTGGAAGTTGGGCAGAATTGTACTCCTTAAGTTGCTCTTCATGGGTCTGCCCATCCACCCTTGGCATCCTTTCAGACTGTTTGCAAAGGGTACCTCATGGTGAACAACAGGTCAGAGCTGTGGAAATTGAGGAACAAGGATCTCTTTCTGACTCTCTAGGCCAGTTCCTTAGCTTCACCTTCAGCCCCTGGGAAGCATCAGACAATCCACATTTCAGGCTACAGGCTTGTGACTCTCCCTGGACAAATTGCTGCACTTCAAATTAGGGCAGACCAGATGTAGCAGAAGTCTTTGACTTGTGTATGTCACCTCTGAATAAGAATCCAAGGACCTGCATTGTGCTAATTCCTTCTCTTGAGTGTGCTTCTTTGCCAGACTTCCAGATTGCTTGTTGCACAATTGTGTGTGTTGCTTAGCTAAAATCTCACTCCACGTTAAGCAAAAGTATACATGTTCCTGCTTCTTTGGACTGTAAGACCTGTGAACAGCAGGGCTTATGCTAGAGTCACATATCTATAGAAACATAGAATAGTGCAGGTGGAAAAAGGCTCAGAAGGTCTCCACTCCAACTTGCTTTTTGAAGCAAGGTCAGTGTCAAGCTCATACCAGATTCCCCAGGGTTCTACCCATTGTGTCTTGAAATGCTCTAAGAATGGAGCCTGTACACATCTCTGGATACCTTTTCCACTGCTTTGCTGTCCTCATGGTGAAAGTGTTTTCCATTAAATCCCATCAAAACCTTATGCCTGTTTTCTCTCATCCCCCCATCATACACCACTATAAAAAGACTAGCTCTGTCTTCTCAGTAGTTTTCCTGTAGGTATTGGCAGGCTGCTACCAGGTAGCCCCAACACTACCTCTCCTCCAAGCTAAACAAGCTCATTTCCTTCAGCCTTCCCTCACAATCCACATAACTTGGCTTGCCAAATAGTATATCCTCTACTACTCATCTTGAACCTATTGTTTGATCTCAAACTACTTCCTAAGATACAGATACTACTACTTCCTAAGATACCAGAAAAAAACACATTTGTTTCATTAGGAATCTCTACTAGAATTCAGATGTTTCTCACCTGCTGAACACAGACCTCTTAGGACATACCTTCTGTCTCATCACTGATGTGAAATGATGAGACATCCAAAGCCACTGCCCCTTGGATGACAGCCATTACCATCACAGTGGCAACAGTGGAGGGTTCTGTGGAGATTCTTGGGAGAATCAGGGCAGAAGGCAAGCACCACATCTCTCAGTGGTGACTTTTAGTCTCAGTCTTGCAGGCAGAGTCCAATTTTCCCTGGGCATATTGAAGCATTCCTGGGACTCTGTATGAGTTCAGTATCTCAGCTGAAAGAACCAATCTTCCATCCAACAGTTCTCTTAGAAATTTCCTGTAGTCTCCATTGATTTTATGTTTGGTTTTTTTTTTTAATCAGGGAAATGTATATATAGCCTAGCATTTTGCTTTTCCCTTCGCATAGAAAAGACTTTAATTAGTGCCCTTTGTGTTAAACCATTAGATGAGGCCACCTGTGGTATCTTGAAGTTATTCACTTTTTTAAGTGGTTTTAAATGTTGGGTCTAAGCCACCCAGAGATTTTCCATGGGGGGAAAATATTTAGTTGCCTGGAAGCTTTTCCATTACTTTACACCACAGGAGTGGCATAAGAGGAGCTAAAGAAAAGTCTGGATCTAGTGCTGTTGTTTCTACTACAGGGAACACAGTTTTTGTATTTTAGGAGGTGTATGCAATGTGGAGGAGTTCAGTTTGGTCTGCTGATATTTTTTTACTATTTTGCCTTATTCACTCAATGACAAGACTGGGATATATATGGTGATGATTTACATCTCTTTTGCTTTATTCAGAAAAGCACTTGTCCATGGCAGTCATATAATTCATTTTCCATCCTCCAGTTTGAAGTACCTGAAAAAGAAAAGTCTGGATCTAGTGCTGCTGTTTCTACTACAGGGAATCCAGTTTTTATATTTTAGGAGGTGAGAGTGAAATGTGGGGGAACTCAGTTTGGTCTGCTGATATTTATTTACTATTTTGTCTTATTCACTCAGTGACAAGACTGGAATTTATATGGTGATGATTTATATCTCTTTCATTTTATTCAGGGAAAAAACCCAAAAAAAACAACAACAACAAAAAAACACCCCAAAACAAACAAACAAACAAACCCCCACTTCAGTCATGTAATTCATTTTCCATCCTCCAGTTTGAAGTACCTGAAAAAAATGTTGTAGTGAAGTGGGTGTTGGTCTCTTCTCCTTAGTAACAAGTGATAAAAGGAGAGAAAATAGCCTCAAGTTACACCAGGGGAGGTTTAGATTGGATAGTAGAAAAAATGTCTTCACTGAAAGTCCTCAAAACACTTAAATAGGCCCCCTCATGGAGGTGGTTGAATCCCCATCCCTGGAGGTGTTTCAAAAACATGTGGATGTGGTGCTAAGGGACAGGGTTTAGCACCAGACTTGGTAGTTAGATAATGCTTAGACTCCATCTTAAAGGTCTTTTCCAACCAAAACATTCTATGATTCTAAGTACGATGACCTCATCTTTAACACAACTTCCTCCACTTTATCCCCTCCCATCCCATCCTACACCATTTCATTGCATCACTGAAGTTCTCCCTCCATGTTTTGAGTTTTAATTTCCACTTTATAAAGCAGTGTCTGCTATCCACATCTTCTCCATAGAATAGGAGAATGGCAAAAATGGGATTTTATTTCTCAGTTATTCTGCTGCTTGTTGCCTCTGTTCATAACACCCTTTCTGTGCCCTTTGTTACAATGCATTTGCTAGTCTCTGTCATTTGCAAACTGCTTTTAGCAGTTAAGGATCCCATGTTACTTTCTGAACTTTAAATGGTTATATACATAGAGATCCACTTGGTCATGAGCAAAATGTGTTGTGTGAAATGCAGTGAACGGGTGCTTAAAAGGGGGGAAGCACTGTACAGTAAACACAAATGGAAAAGAAGTCTGCAAACAAACCTATGGCTCTGGGATGCTTAGTCCATTAGACTCCAATCCTGAACCCAATGTTAAACTTTGCAGATTTATTTCACAATAAGTTATGTGTACCAACTGCCTGGCAACAGTTATAGCCCCAGGTAAATTTGCATGACCCTGTGTTAATGGGAGAAAAAAGGAAGCAGTATCTTTCAGAAGGAGGAAATGCTTCTCTGGGCAGCCTGAATGTTACAAATGGGTACTGGAGACAGACTTCTTTCCTAAAAGATGAATAGCAAGTGTGATTCCAGGACAGTTAACAGCAGGGAACAGAAGAATAGAATTCTGAATGTAATAAAACAATGAACTCGGACTAGTCCTCAGTTCTGGGGGGTGTTGGGCTTTTCTTTTGGGGTGTTTTGGGTTGGTTTGTTTATGGTTTGGGGTTTTTGTTTGGTTGGTTTTTGGTTGGTTGGTTGGTTGGTTAGTTGGTGTTTTTTTGTTGTTTGTTTGGTGGGTTTTTTTCCTTTGTTTTTTGTTTGTTAGTTTGCTTTGGGTTTTTTTGGGGTTTTGGGTTTTTTTTTTCCAGAGTCCTGAGCTTACCAAAAGTGATGGAAGTTTTACCATTGGCACACACAGGGCTTTTGAGCAATTGATTTTTTTCAGAGCAATTTACCATGGGATTTCAGACTCTGAAATTGCAGTTTGGATGAGTAATGTAGCCTATATAGCAGACCCCTGGTCTCAGCGCTCTCCAAGTCAAGTTTCTCCTACCAATGCTGATGTTTGTAACTTCTTAACTGACTTCATGAAAATTTTGTAATATCCTCACAGTGGTTGCTGCTTCATTAGCAGGCTGGTATTTAATTCATTCTTAAGAATATATAACTGCACAAGAATAGCACGTTAGCAGAGCACATGAAGTTAAGCTAACACAAGCAAACGCTGCCTGTGCATTTTGTCGTTAATAGATAGCTCAGTTTGAAGGAACTCAAAACAGTTCTGTGACCAAACAATATAGTGGAAGAGATATCAAAGACAGAGCACATTGAACAGGTGTGTACTTTTGGACAGAAAGAGTGATTATTGTTGATTAGTCCATATAATTTCTTTGTCTAGCATTCCCACATCTGTTCCAAAGCCTTGTGTACACCATGACAAGAAGACAGAAAAAAATAGGACAATGTGTAACACAAATCAACTCTATCAAGAAATATATCAGTAAGGAACAAAAAGGATAGGAAATAACAAAACTACAACAGAACATAAATATGTGTTCTGTATGTACAAATGAAGAGAAAGAATGATTATGCTTTTCAGGTATTTTGATTTTCTATCTGTTGTAGAATAGATTCCTTTTAAGGAACCAGGAAAAACAATTACTCAAATAGCAATGAGTCCTAACCACTTTTTGTCTTTTCCAGAGTAGCTGCTTGTGGTGGTGGTGATATAACAGTTCCTTGAATAATAATAGGACAAAACGACCAAGACAAAATAATAGGAATAAAGCATCAGGGTCCATGATGTAAGAGGGAGGAATAAAGGAAAATGTTAATCTCCCTTTATTTAAAGGGAGGAAACAATACTGAATTAGAATGGTGCCAGCTGAGCTGAGTAAGATCAGATACACAATCTACAAGAGAATTTTCCTGCTCTGTGAAAGAGCAGATGCTAGAGATATCTGACACTGAGATGGATCACTGTTTGCCACAGTCAAAATCACAAGTGAGGGAAATTTTGGCAAGTAATTGTTGCCCAATATTAGTAATACCTAACTGAAACTGTACAAGTGAGAGGACTCAACATGTAGGTGATGCTTTCAGTCTGCAATTACACTTACTTTTGCTTTGAAGGAAGTATGCTTGCAGGTCTTATGTAGAACAGATCTTTGCTTTGATTTTATGATTTGCCTGTTATAAACACAATTATTCCCTAACCAATACCTTAGTTACAGCACAAAGTTGCTATGCTGGACACTGCCCCAGAAACGATCCCAGCTGAAACTCACTTGAAAAATCAGTGAAACTGTACAGGACTCACCTGTGCTTAGTTCCAATCAAAGTAACCAAAAGCTAACAGTTCCTAAAGGATGCAGTTAGCCACTCTAAAGACAACAATATGTTAATGCCAAGTGGGATGGGACACAATCTTTGAAGTTCAATGGATGGAGCACAGCAACCTATTTGGTTAGTTGAGTCTTTCCCCAAGCCCCCAGCTGCAGAGTATAGAGGGGGAAACACAACACGTGAGGCACTTCCTTAGCTGCAGTCTCAAGGACTGAGCTGATGGTGGAAAATTATATCTGACCTGGAGGTGGAGGAGATGGATAGCACTTTCAACATATTTGTGGAAATCAGGGAGAGGGCTTCTGGGGCAGAGCTTCATGCCATCTATCAGGGACAGATGTATCAGCTTCATGCTGTCTATCAGGGACAGATGTAGTGTTCAGCCATCATGGAGGAACAGAAAGAATTCCTCTAAACAAAGAAATTTCTCTAGCAAGTAACTGCCTTGTGTCACCACTTTCTCACTGCAAAGGAAAGAGTTGTATCAGAGAGCAGTGTTAAATGTTCCAGCTGATGAGACAAAATGATGTGGATTGATTCTCTCATAGCTGATAAAGGCATTTAGGAAAAAAAAACTCATAAGAATTAAAAAAGATTTCTGAAACCTCAACACCAGTTTTAACCTGCCTGTTGTAGAGAGAGACAAAAGACCTTACTCTTGGGAATCACTTATTCAACATGTTATTTTGAGGATAGAGACAGGATGCAGAAGTCTCCCAGGATACTTTCCATGGTCCTTTTCCTTGGTTCCAAGCTGATGAAAGAGAGGAATCCCTAAATGTGTGTGTTGGCTATTTGGNCACTCCAACAGTTCCTTGTCCTTCAATGTCACATTCTTATGAGCAGTCACAAATTCATAGGCTTAAGGAAGTATTCTAAGAATCGAATGTTTATCTTAAGTGAAGCACTGAACTTCTCGTCACTCACCAGTGTTAACATTGCTACCTTCATGTTTCTAAGTCTCAAAATAACTTCACAGGCTTTGTTTTCAAAAAGAACAAAAAAACTCAAACGCCTTTTGTTGCTTCCTGTATAGAGCCTTGCAAAACCTAAAGTTTTGACTCATTATCCAAATTAACTACATAAGTTTCATTTTTTATGCTGACTGTAACAAACAGAGGTAGATTGTTTCACTTTCTGACCACAGAAACACAACATGCATTGCAGACTGAAAAAGAGAAATTGTGAACTCATTGACTTTTCCCTTTTTTTTCACTACGTTGTCTTTGTTCTCTGACAAACATCAGTACTCTTTACATCAGAATAGGTTGAATCACTATTTACTATTTCTCAAACATCACCCTGTTTCACTCAGTATTGAAAGAACAGAAGGTATCACAAAATACATGCAGCAGGTTTATGACAAACTATCTAGAAAGCCTGAAACTCAGATTTCTGTTTGTGTTTGAAGTCCATGTGAGTTTAAGGCATATTGACATTGCTTAGTTCAAGGTAAATTGCATCAGTTTCTCAGTATCTGGAGCACTAAACCAGTCCACTGATGGAAAGCAACAAACCACCACTGCCTGTGAGGACTACAAGGCAGCAAGAAGAAATTCTCCCAGAAAAAAAGTGTAAGAATTCAGTTCTTTTAATCTCTCTACCAAAAGGTAGTTGAATAGAACTCTGAAGCATGTTGCCATGTTCGGTTATAAGCAAGTTGTGCAATTGTGCAACAAGCAAATTGCATCAGTTTCTCAGTATCTGGAGCACTAAACCAGTCCACTGATGGAAAGCAACAAACCACCACTGCCTGTGAGGACTACAAGGCAGCAAGAAGAAATTCTCCCAGAAAAAAAGTGTAAGAATTCAATTCTTTTAATCTCTCTACTAAAAGTGTAGTTGAAAATAAGCCTGAAGTGTGTTACCATGTTCAGTTATAAGCAAGTTGTGCAGAAGTATGGGGTATGTGTGAAGTAAACCACAAGATCTAATGGGAGTAGCTAGAAAATTATATCTGTCTTATTAACAGATATAATTGTGTTATTTGGAAATACCATCTTTTGGATGCTGGATCTTCTTTGCACAGATGATGAAATTCAAATGTGCTGTCTTTGATCTAAATAGATCATGCATTTGCAATACCTACCTTGGAGGTATTTGCAATACCTGCCTTGGAGATAATCAAAAGGACCACGAGGATGCTCAGAGGGCTGCAGCACCTGTCCTGTGAGGACAGACTGAAAGAGTTGGGGCTGTTCAGTCTGGAGAAGAGGAGGTTCCCAGGTGATCTTCTTGTGGCCTTCCAGGATCTGAAGGGGACCTACAAAAAAGCTGGGGAGGGACTTTTTAGGCTTTCAGGTAGTGACAGGACTAGAGGGAATGGAGCAAAGCTGGAGGTGGGGAGATTCAGAGTGGACGTGAGGAGGAAGTTCTTCAGCATGAGAGTAGTGAGAGCCTGGCATGGATTGCCCAGAGAGGTGGTTGAGGCCCCATCCCTGGAGGTGTTTAAGGCCAGGCTGGATGAGGTTGTAGGCAGGCTGATCTAGGGTAGGGTGTCCCTGCCCATGGCAGGGGGGTTGGAACTGGATGATCGTTGTGGTCCCTTCCAGCCCTGACTGATTCTATTACTCTGTGATTCTATGAAAAGAATTAATATTCCATATAATACATAAGTAAGGAATTTTCCTGTATTTTTTCCACATTCCTAACTTTGTTTTGCCCTTTGCCTGTTTCCAACCTGTGGGAGTAATTGAGTTATATCCTGTGTCAGGTGCATAAGCAAGATCACTGGTGGGAGTGAAACAGTAGAACTCTTCACTTTCCTTTCTGTGTCAGCAGAGAGTTTTTGATCTCCAATGGAGCCTCTTATTCCTGCAAGCAGGAGTATGAGAAGTGGGAAGATATTCAGGGTGTTTTTTTCTTAGTCATACTGGCATTCTCCATTGACCACCTAGCTGAGGAGAGTGGTGTGCCCAGATCATGTTAGCTGAGATTATAAGGCAGAGTGTTGCCTACCATTGGACACTGTTGATAAATATTTCCACACCACCTCTTTCTACAGGGTCCACCATTATCACATACCTAAAACAATACTACTTTTGATTTTCTGTGGCACCTGACTGTCACAGTGAGTTTTCAAAACCTACAGACTCCCACAGTGCCCTCAGTGCAAACAAAATAAAAACCTGTTGACTGCACTTCTAAACACCTGAGAAATTGGCATCAAAGTACAGAAAATGTACCAATGTAGTTTGCATCTTATGTAGAATTCTGACTAAGTTACTTTCTGAAATTTATTTTCTAATTGTCAAAATATTAATAATTAGACTCTTTTCTGGAATGAGTTCCTTCTCAGGACAATGCCACCCATCCCAAATTATTTACTGAGATTTTTACTGTCTGTGCTACTAAAAGGGACTTCATTTAATCTATTAAGATTCAAAATGCTTCTAGTATATGGTGGGGTATAGGAGAAAGTACACCACCCCTTGAATTACATGATCTGAGAGATGTAAACCTCAGACAATTAAGAGGAGAATAAATTATGCTGTCAGTGGCACAGTGGGTTGGGTGGCATTTGCTTAGGATAACCAGCATCGTTGTGAGTGGATACAAAATTATTATAGATCTCTGACTGACATTTTAAAATGCTCATTTGTAAAGTAGTAAATGTAAAGAAGCAGATAATTAAATTTAAAGGGCATTTTCCAACCATAACATTAGAAAGATTAAGAGGTTAAACATTAACCTGACTATAAATCCCTCTGTTATATCCTTCTACAAACAAATGTCTGTGTTTTAACTATTCAGTGTCATCCAGAGCAGCAAGAATTCAATGTGACTGCATTGCATATCATAGACTAAAAAAAAAAATCCTAATTAACTTANTCTGGACCCGCTCCAACACTTCAATGTCCTTCCTGTGCTGGGGGCTCCAGAACTGCACACAGTACTCCAGGTGGAGTCTGAAGAGAGCAGAGCAAAGGGGCAGAATCCCCTCCCTTGCCCTGCTGGCCACACTGCTCTTGTTGCAGCCCAGGACTCAGTTGCTGTCTGGGCTGCACTCACACTGCAGGTTCATGTTGAGCTTTTCATCACCCCAGACCCCCAGGTCCTTTTCCTCAGGGCTGCTCTCAGCCATTCCCCACCCAGCCTGGATTTGTGCTTGGGATTTTGCATACCCAGGTGCAGGACCTTACACTTGGCCTTGTTACATATGTTCATATATGTGAACATTAATGTTGTGGATTACATGTTTAAAAGACTGAATTCAGAACTGAACCTCATTTACAGTCAGAAAAAAGAGAAAGTGTCATTTTAGTGATGCTACCCATGATTCCCACAGCCTGAAATGACACCATCAACCCTTAGAGATTTTTATTTACTTTATAACTGCATCTGCAGCAGGGAGCAGTATATGCTTTTGCAAATGCTAATACTGCAAGTCCTGATATGAAAAAGTCTCAGAGTCACTATATTGGACACCATTTCAGCTTGACCCAGAGATCCTACTTAGAGATAGAAAGTTGTTTGCTTGCTCTTTGAAAAGCACACTTTAAGATGACAGCATCTGGACTGGGATCACACAGCAGTTTCCTTCCTTGCTGCCAATTTCTTTCTGTGCTCTTTGTAAAGTGAGAGGGAGAAAATAACCCACTGAGAAGCAGTTATACCAAAATATCTTAAGCCTGTTATATCACGAGCAGGGAAAAAAAGGGGACAAGCAGACAATCTTTCTCTTCCCTTTCTCCCTCTTTTTTTTCCACCAAACATTTCCTTTCAGATGTCCCTTTGAAGTCAGAGGCTTATAGTGTGAGTGGCTGAGAGCGAGGAGTTGTGAAGTGTTCCTTTGAGCCATGGATTTCTCAAAGACTATCACAAGGCATATATTCCTGGGGTGCATGACATCTGCAAATCAGCACGGTGTTATCAAGGCTTTGTTCAGCCTCAAACTCTGGGAGCTGCAGAGACCCTAAAACTTCAGCAAGGGAAAACGATTTCTCCCATCCTGATTATATCTTCCCACTTGTGTGATCTTGCCACTAGTGTATATGGTGACTGTGTTGGCATAATTTGCTTGCAAAGAAATAATTGAACACGCCCATGCATTTTGTATATAACATAATTGTTTATTGTATGTGCATAGATTAAATATAGCTACCAGCTTGTGTTTTACTCAGGCCTGTTATTGCTCTGCTACTAATGGAATTTTTTTGTATTGTTAAAAATATCCTACCTCTTCTCTGATGCTGTCCCTTCAAACTTCCTTCAGAATACATGAGTCTTCATACTTGTTAAAAACAATTCCTCTCAGATGGATCTGATCCACTTTGTAATCAAACACATAGATTGATGCTTCCAAACACATAGATCAATGCTTTCTCAGTCCTGACTGGTTGAATCCCCTGATTCTCCACTCCCATGTCTTCTGCATTTCATCACTTTCCTTACATAAAGGATATTATATAAAGGATACCCCTCCTCACAGAGCAAAACTGGCTTTCATGATTTTGGAACACTTGATATTGATCTATCAGTTTCTTACCAATTTCAGAGTAAAGCTCATGAAGATAAGGACTACTTTTGCAAGTTGTCTGATAGAGCCACTGATCAGCTTCACCCAATATTCATACCAAGTAGGAGGATAGCACCATAGTGGTTCATTACAGCATAACTTCCTGCTAGACCTGCTATGAGATTAATACTGCACTGCATAAATCTTTTTTTGTTTGTTTGTTTTCTGAAGTTTTATAGTGCTCAGAGAAATGTGAACTGAGCACAGCCAGCAAAGTAACTGTTAGACCAGAAGATGAGAAAACCAACACAGTATAACTTAAAGAAAATGATAGGCAGAAGACTGATCTAATCATCAGAGAGGTGGAGAACAAGATGAGAAACATCAGAGAAGCTGAAGGGTAACCAGACGCTGCACTAGGTATCAAGGAACAAAGAAATGGACACGAACAAGAAAAATAATGTGGGTCTGTCCCAGACCCACAGGTTACAGATCACATCCTGCTTCTCCCTAAAGCAGAGCCACTGCAAAGATCTGATGGAGGAGAGTCCAAGCTTAAGGAGAAGAAATCTGAAGGCAGCATTCAGCGATGCAACCAGGAGCAATCATTTAAAAAAAGATACCAAGATGACTTAAATTCCTGAGATGTGACTTCACAGAGAGCCACAGTTATTCCACAGTGCTGAGCAATCCTCTGCCAGTTTAGCTAAGACAGCAGGGATGTGGTGTGTTAGATGTCTCTGGAGTTCAGTCACCTTTTCCCTTCATTCCCTATTAGTTAGTAGACTTTTTTTCCACAGACATGTTTTCTGTGAAAGAGTCACCTGAGATGAGGAAACAGAGGTGACAAACATGCAAACAGTAACAGCTAAGGCTGCCAAAGGAAGGGGGAGAGTAATCTGCAGCATAATGTTATGGAGGCTAAATTAATTGATGCGATATATGATATTCAAATATTAATATTGTTTAATAATATTCAATATTCAGAACTCTCTCCACCCCCACAACTAATTTTAATAATACTCGGTTCTTCACATGGTCATGGAAACTTTATACAGATAATAACAGAGGATCTAGAAATAACTAGCAATAATATATAACATTAATTGAACTCAATTGAACTGGAAGAGAAGGTTCCTGTGGTCAGTGTACCGCTTGCAGTCACTATGCTGCTTGTCCTCTAGGTGGACTCAGGAAGCTCCTTTCTGCTTATGGCAGAAGGCAATGGTGAATTGCAAGAGGCTTTAAGTATTTATCCCCAAAGTATCTCCTGACTGGCAGG